>CAJHQP010002264.1:0-90093 GCA_905132765.1 Moricandia arvensis | reverse complement strand
AGGGTTGATTTGAGAGGACGTTTCTGTAATTTCTAAAGTCTGGGGTCGAATTAAAAGTTAATAAAAGTTCAGAGACCACATGTGAAAATAAGTAAAAATCAGCCATTGGAGTTTCGAACTTCTTGATCTGAAGATGACTGCGACGACGACTCCCAGCGGCTATTCCGGAGCTTCCACAGAGGATTATGTCGAGGAAGACAGAGTTTGTGGTGGCCAAGAGATCTCGTGGTGGTGCATTGAGACGACTTGATCTGAAGGCTGATTGCGGTCGAGCTCGCTTCAATCATGGCTGCGTCTCCTCCCAGTATAATAAGAAAAATGCATTCTACGTATATATCAAAACTCAGCTCATTTTGGAGATACAGAAGCAGCTAAGTTAAATAAAATTCATAGTCCAATAGTCGATTTGGAAAAAATGTAATTGAAATATACTCACAAATCACAATCATGCATATTCGCACATGGTTCTATATCCATAAGTGTCTGCACTAATTGTTGTATCCTTGAGATGAGGGCCACCGACCTTTTAATGAGCTATAGTAATGAAAAATCAACACCAAAACGTTAGGAAATTATTATGAGTTAAAGATAAACAGATTTTTTTTTAAGGTTCACTTCCCCTCTTCTATCGTCTTCTTCCTTTCTCTTCTTCTCTGTTTATTTTGTTTGTCATCTCATTTCTTTTGTTTCTTATCATTTTTCTGTCACAATCCGATAAGCACAACCATAGGCTTAAGATATCTATTTTCATCATCTTTTTGTGTTGTTTATTAAGAGAAATGAACTAATGATTTTGTTGGATGAATCTTTTTATATTTATAATGGAGGATTAACACAAAGGAATGAATAAAGGGATTCATTGAATGCGAGATCGTGTGAGAAATAGAGAATATGTATTAATGTGAATATTAATGAAGATGCATAAACCAAGTTAATTTTCGTAATGACGCCATATTAAAGAAGTATATTCAGCTTCCAAATGACATTGATCGGAATCGTTCATCACCGATGAAACCGTTGGATATCTATTTACTGTTGACTAAACGCGAATTGTTGCACGACGGCCATTTTCCCTAGGTTTCGTATACAGTTTTGAGGAAAAGATCTGAAGATGCATTTGGGTCGTAATAAACACATAAACCCCATTAAATTCAAGAATTAATAAAACATTGAGTTTTAATTGACCGTGACACGTGTCGTCACTACAGATTCCGAATTAGTGACTTGAAATCTGATGTGGATGGTTTAGGAGTGAAGGAAACACTTCTTTATAATATTAGATATTAGATATTAGATTAGATTAGATATTAGATATGTAAAAAATGGGTAGGACGCATCTAATTTTGGTGGTATGATCTTCACAAATGTTGAAACATTAGTCTCCTAAAGGAATGCTAGATATCTTTTAAGAAAATGCCGTCTGGCTCAAGACTAAGAACCAATGTTGCTAAATCATATCGAAATAATCTGCAGAAAGAGGTTACCTATGACTTGAATGTAGTAGTTGAGGCTACCCGATTAAGCGTAGAAATTCTACTAATCTGCTATCTTGGTCTTCTACTTACCACAAAAGATTATTGGAAACATTTATGCAGATTTAAATTTTGTTATTAAAATATGGTATATCCTCTTTTTTCATGAGTGGTTGACACAACCCTTGGACTAAGCCTTTTTCACTTTTGTGTCTTGTCTTATTCACTCTTCTCTTCTTTCGCTTTGCTCCACAAAAAAAGGGAAAACATTACTACTTAGTTTGAAGCAGAAGATGGAGAGAAGAATCTAAAGTGTAACGCATCTATTGTTGTTGAAGATCAGTTACAATTTTTTGTGTTCTTCCTCAAGATGGCAACAATAGCAGGAGGATCATTTGGAGCTACCAGCTCTAGGATCTCTATACTCACCCCTACTCTTTCATCCTCTTCATTGTTTCCACCATTAACATTGGTCTGTAATGTCTTTGATTTCCATGGATTTTTGTATCTAATCTGAGTATATAGAGTTGACACAGATTCTGTCTTGTATCTTTTGCAGCATCAGTTAGGTAATAAAAAGGATAGTCAATTGCGTTGTGCCGTGCAAGAGTCTTCCACTTCTGCTGGTAATTTGTGAAACAGAATGTTTGGTTGGTGGAACCATCGAAAACAGAGGAAACTAATATTCTTGTTCTCTCACAGTTGCTACTGAGAAGAAAGCAAAAGAAAAAGAAAAAGAAGACTCAACAGTGGACGTTCCAGCAAAGAAACCAAAACCGGCAGCTGCAAAGGCAGCCGTGGCAAAACCGCTGAGAGAAATGATGGAAGAAGACGTGATTCCTCCCCTAAAAGCCATTCTTGAAGCTCAAGATGATATATCTGAGATTGATTTATCTTTCCAAGATGATAAGGTTTCTTGATTTTAACCAACACTTAAAGACAATATATCATCAATCCACTAATTCATCTCTAACGTTACTTGTTTGACTGAAGCTTGAGGGTTTCTTCTTCAAGAAAGGTATTCAATATTCCTTCTGGGCCTTCTTCCCCAGTGGGAACCTCACAGGTAATGATATTATTAATCATTTGGTTCCGACACTTTGTTGCTGCAAATTTGAACGGAATTAGAACATATATATGTCTTTTTTTTTTTAATAGGAGCAAAGGGCTTTTCAATCTCCTCATACGGATCAGGTCCAAGCACAGTGGAGCCGTTTCTAGTGGACGAGAGGAAACCAACAGCAAACCACGTTGTGTTTTGGGTCGAGAAGCGTCTTGCTGCACAAGGGATTATCCCCGTTTGGAACCAATAATGTAAAGGAGATGGTGTTTTTTATTGACTTGTTTATAATAAAACAATTACATTTGTATACCAAAACTGCAAGAAAAAATCAAAGTCCTTCGTATCTCTTAATATCTACTGTTAAATTTCAACCTCGTATGATTCTTAACCTAAGCGACCAATTTGTTACTTGAACGTTTAGCTAATGAACACAAGCAACTTTAACGAGTTCCCGACTTCTAACCGGTACGTCTCGTGAGAGAACTCTTACTCCCAAACTCCACTAGATCAATAAAGAGTTACAAGAACCAATCACTTATAGAACTATGAAGGTTGAGAAATACGAAGAAGAAACAAGTAGTCTCAAGACCTTTAAGCTAGAACAATATGAGGTCAACTATGTTCTTTTTGCTTAAACTAATGTTTTTCTATTTTGTGTAGCTTGATCTCTTTATGAAGCTTGATCTCGTGTTGCTGCTGAGGAAGAACCGTGTTCCTTACTTGACCTAACGCACATCTTATATTTGCCTTTAACCTAATGGGCTTTGTCGACTAAGCCCATAGGTTATCCGCGCTACCTGTCCAAGCCGGCCCAACAAGTCTGATGGGCTTTGATCAAACCTCACATCTATTAATTAAGAAACACTATTCGTTTAAGCTAATCCATTTTCCCTAGAGATTATTCTCATTGCCTCTTCTCAGCCTGCAGATTATAGATTTTCTAATTAATTTAGAGCATTAAAGAGAAACTGAAATGACTAATATTTTACTCCAAGGAATAGCCTGTTTTTTTCAATCCATGGAAGTTGTGACTTGTTTGCACAGCGGATCCAACCACTACACGGCAGCACAGTCCTTTTATGTTAATCTCACGACTGAAAGCAAAGTGAAGTCCAACTGGAACTCCTACGAGATAATAAGACACCACGTTGTTCCAAGCTCTAATGTGTTGCCACCCACTTCCCCTAGCAACATCATTAAGCACTGCAGTAAATCCATCGAGGATGAAGGAAAGACAGAGCAATGGAGATAGGTCCGCGACATAGTCCACAAATTCTTTTATGTTGCTAAATGCATAGGCTATGATATTCTGGCATGTGAAGAGAAGTTTGCTGAATAAAACTGTATCATCCAGAGAAAAGACCTGCCAATATTGATACCCTAGCAACTTAAGGTCTCCCAGCTCCCAAATTGTTTGCCACACGTGTGCTGAAAGAAACCAATAGATGACCATTGTTGAGGAAGGAGGTTGAAGATGTTTTGAATTAAGAATTGAGATCATACCTCACAGCCGCCGCAACTCCATTTGAAATTACACAGTGCAATGTTTCCATTGTAAGACTGACATAGTGTCATGAAACAAATAGGATTAATAATTTCTCAATAAAGAGATAAAAGAAGAACATATATCTAGAAATATGTGTATATTTTACTTACCATATTGAAAGAACAGAGGTCTCAAGTTTCGGGTTTGAGAGTAGTCCTGAGGAGAGTATGAGTAGCTCAAATAGCCACCATTCTAAGGTATGGCAGAAAATGAAAAAATGAAATTGAGATAAGAGGAAGCATTTGTGTATGTGCCTTGACCGACAAGAAACTTAAATTGACTTACACAACATTGCTGCTGACGGAAATCCATAATGGAAGAATTGTTTGACACAAGAAACAAGACACAAAATCATTGAATACAAAGCTGCATGTCTTTTAACAAGTGGTGGAGAATCTCATATAGCAATCGAGTATCACACCATAAATCCATAAAGACACACTAATAGACAAAGCAGCTCCATTTCTCCCAATACCAAACTTGAAAACCAAAATCCAGCAATGTTGCAAGCCACATTAGAGTGGTACTAACTTGAAAGGAACTTTCATGTACTATATCTTAGCTTAGCAACCAAACCTTTCAACCCAATGCTTAAATGATATTCATCTGATTCATCTCTCTACTGGTCTTATTTCTGCAAATAAATGTGTAGATTAAGTCTTGAGAGTATCGATCAAAGGACACATGGACTCTTACCCCATCAAGTATTTGAACACACATGTATTATTATCTAATATGTTTCCTCTCTCTCTTCTTTTCTTTGAATCTTATTTTATAATATTTCTTTATTAATCCAGAAAATTTTTCTACCCCTAGCTTCCAATAATATGTGATCTTTCCACTCTAAATTAGAATAATGGGGTCATTAGAAATTTTTCTACCCCTTTTCATCTTTCAAGAAATTATTTCAATATTTTTTTTCTAGATGCCAAAGAGAGATGAGAGAAGAGAACCAGAAACACACAGATTTTTACCTTCCATACTTGCAGAAGAAATCCGATCATATGTATACCAATCCCAAAATAAGCAAGTTAAGTTGATTAAGGTTGGAAGTCAACTTTAGTTCCTCAAGACTCTTTTCAGCTAGGATGGATGTTATTGGCAGGTGATCTACTTAGGCGTTTCCATTCAGTACACCCTGCAATCAATAACCTCAAAGAATGGTGTTAGAGAGTGGTTAGTTTATAAGTAAAAATTAAAAAAGTTCATCATCTCCTTCTTGACATTATAACACTCTTTAAAACATATAAAGCTCAAAATAAAATACTCAATTAGTAAAACCTCTCCCAGACTTTAACAATATTGTCTTCACTGTTATGGAATCTCAGAATGGTGAAAAAAATAAATCATAAGAACAAATTTTAACAAGAAAGAAAGTATACATGCTCGCTAATGGTGAGTGTCAATCGACACAGTTAAGTGGTGATCGATCGATGCTCGTGATGCTTTGTCGATCGACATTGATCAAGTATCGGTCGATGCTCGGTGCAGACTCTTCTTCCTCGGATCTTTTAAAAAAAACACAAAAATCAGTAAAAATAAAAAGTAAAACTAATTTTAAACTTACTAAATGGGCTGCCTCCCATCAAGCGCTTGTTTATAGTCTTTAGCTTGACGTTTTAGATGTTTTGTCTAGTATGGAGGTAACAGAGCACTTGTTGGAAAAACGTATCCACATCTTCTCTGCTCATCTCGAACTAGGTGCCTACAAAAATTTTAATGGCCTCTTCTCCCTTGGTTATGTGCTCTTGTTGTCTATGATCTCATGTGTGTAATCCACCTTCAGTTGCAGCTCCTCTATACACTTACTTAACCATCCAATGATGTTGTTGAGAGGGTAGTAGATTGCATCAATCTTCCTATAAAAATCATCAAACATCCTCTCCTGAGTTATATTAATGTCAATTATCATCTCTTTAACTTGATCTTTCAAGTAGACCTCAGGTGCTGCCTGAATTGGGTTGTCTAACATAGGACGGTCCTAATACTATGGTAGACTAAGGTATACATTTCGTGAGCCATGAGTCATCTCTACAATGTCTTCTATGTCTTCCTCGGAGACATTTTTATCCTCCCATCTAATGCATGTGCACGCCCCAGCTGATCTCCAACAACTCTGTATTCTTCTATTGAAAGGACGTTTTTTGGTTGTCCAAATTTTCTGAATCTAAGAGGAGCAGCTGGTTGTTCTTTGTAGACTTGTCTAAACTCTGGAAATGCTGAGGTATAGATCGATGCTGAATGGTTGGCATCGATCGATCACGTTCTTCTGGTTTTACTATAATGAATTTTCTCTTAGGTGGAATGGCAGCCTCAATCAAGAATTTTTCTCGGATTTTTATAGTTACAAGGGTATCGATCGATGTTGGCGCTGGGTGTCGATTTTCTCTGAAGGTTGGGTGTCGATCGATCCCTCACCATCATCTGCGCGTTCTGCGCCATAATCAGAATAGCAGACTGCAACGTATTCTGGATCATCTCTTATCTCAATGTAGAATATGTTTCCCTAGGCCACTTGAACAGGGTCATAGAAATCAGTATCACTGATGAGTGAGAGATACATCCTATTTATCTTCATGTCACAAACAGCTCCTACAGTAGACATGAAGGCTCTCCCACGTAATAGAGAAAAAATTCAGCCTATTTGAATATCCATAACATGAAAATCCACTGGAACTAGGGCATTGCCGATTTGTGCCTGAAGGTTTATGAGAATCCCTCATGAATTCACCTTGGAGTAATCCACAAAGGTGAATGAATCACTAGAAGGTTCAATCTTCAGACTCAGCTGCTCAGTCATCACTATGGGGATAATATTGACTGAAGAACCCGTGTCACAGAGTGCATTAGGGTAGTTGTGACCTCCAATCATGCAAGGAACCACAAATTTTCCAGGGTCACTCTTTTTCTTCAAAGTAATCATCTGCTTCATCTTTTTCTGATCTGATGGAACATACGCTCAATGTCCTCTTCTGTCTCTTTGCTCTCTCCGAAAAACACCCAAAGTTTGTGGATCCAATAAGCATCATCGAATGGCATGTCCACTGGGATCCTCATCATCATATTGGTGAAACTATCCATCTTTTTCTCATTAGTTTCTCTTTTTAGATGCTTAGGAACCTTGTTATTCTTCCTCTTAGAAGTTTCGACCTATGTAGCCTTCTTAACAATCATAGCCTCTGATGCATCTTTGTTATGTTGACTGGTGTCCACTATTGACTTTGTTGATATCTTAGACGAGTGTCTTAAAGCATTCAGACGCTCTACATCAATACTTGTCACTCAGACTTTGGTATGTCACTAGTGGGTGTCAATCGATAAACGAGTTAGGGTGTCGATGAATGCTTGTCGTTTCACAAGAACCTACGGACTCAGCATGGGGTGTCGATCAGTGCTCAACCTCGAGTGTTGATCGGTGCTCAGATTTGGGTGTCGATTGGTGTTCAGCTTTGGGTGTCGGTCAACACCAATGAGAACTACCAAAGGACAAGGAAATGTTGACTTGAAAGTCTCCTTCTTGGAGTTTCTCTTCCTCCACCACTTGTTAGATATCATCATCTATGATGGCACTCACGTGATGTTTCTGTCTAGACTCTCCTTTTCCTTTAATCAGGGCTTCTTCTTTCTTCACAACTTCGCTAATCTGAACCACTTGAGTTTCAAACTTCTTCACATGGGTGTTGAGAGCTTCGAACTTGTGGTTCAGGTTGGTGTACACTGCATCTATCTTCGCATTGTAATCCACTATAAGCTTCTGCTAACCCTCAAGAACCTGATCAATCATGCTCTCTATCTTTATATCTTGAGTAGTTGGTGCATGATGGTAAGAAAATGCTTCATAGCTCTTGTTGTTGATGTTGTTGTTGATGTAGGGTTTCTGGTACTGCAAAGTCTTGTTGTAGTTATTCATTTGACCATTAGGATATGAATTTATGTTCCAATTATGATTTCTATACTTCTGAAAACTAGTGCCACTAATGTAGTTCACATCCTCTTCATCGCTAGTCACTGGTGGTATCAACAACCTCTACATCTCCTGAAAAGTTCACTGCCTCTTAAGAATCTTATGAACATTGTCCACAGTGGCGGATGTAGGAGTCCATTTAGGAGGGGGCACATAATCTTTTTCCACCATATTTAGTTGCCCGATTAGAGGAGCATTGCATGAACTGAATGGATTACGAAAGGAAAATAAAAAAAGAGACGGGGTACGTGACCCCGTATGTCTTCACCTACGTCAGCCCCTGATTGTCCATATTGGCTTTAACTTCTTCCATCTTCTCCTTTCCCAAGCTATCCGATGATTCCTTCTTCTCTAAATCAGTGTTCTTAGTGCTATTGGTAGATACCAAGTTCTCAAAAACTCTCACAACCTCTTCTGGGATTTTGGTGTTGAAATTTCCTTCACTTGTCGTGTCTAGAGTGATATGGTAAGCCAAAGTGATGCCACTGAAGAAGGTACTAAGAAGATGTACCTCGTTAAATCCATGGTGTGGAAAGTCTCTCTAATATGACTTGAATTTGATCTAGGAGCTTCTGAAATATTTTGTAGGCTCATATGTGAATGTAGTGATCATGTTCCTCAAGTATTCAGATCGCACATCATCATTAAGCAGGAAAGCGTTTTTGATGTTTGTCCAAGATGTAATAGATCATGCTTGTAACTGCTTAAGCCAATATGAAGCATCTCGAGCAAGTGATAGTTGAAGAGCTTAAAGAGTGTAGTCCTCATGGACTCCATTGGCTTTGATCGCAGTAACTAGATCCTCGAACAAATCAAGATGGACCATCAGATGCTCATGTGGGTAATCATGATAAGTTCTATGTCCCATAAGTGTAAAGTATGCATGCTTCAGCTCAAACTTGTGCCTCTAGAAATTAGAAGGCCGAATAGCAGATCTTTTGGCGTAGTACTAATTTGGAAGGTTGTAGTCTGCCAACAATCTGGATCTAGCAGCTTCAGCATGATGAGTAGCTAAAGCTTCAGCATCTTCTTCTGGTTCAGGGATTACAATCCCCTGATCAGTCAGTCTATGTCCTGCTGAATTACGCAGATGACCCTCTTGGTCATGCAGGTCTCCATTCTCATCCCTCGTTAGTATGAAAGTTGCAATCGAGTTGCTTGCTTGCAGATTAGTGTCAATCGACGAAGACGTGATGGTGTCTATCGTTGCTCGCTCACAAGTATCGATCGACGAAGGAGTATTGGTGTCGATCGATGTTGTGCACGTCTCTTTTTGGATCGTGCATTCTAACTGTGTTGGGTCTGAGAATTTTGTCTTTTTCTTTGTTGCTTCATGTACTGGTGGGCATGCACTAGAAAAAAGTTTTTTGTAAGTAACTAAAAAGAAAAATAAAACCAAGACAATAACTATTAATTAAGTCTAACGGCGAATCCAATGCTCACCGACAACGACACTAAATTTGATATCACTCAAATTACCCTACGAGCAACTTTCTCTCTCAAATAATATGTTTAATTGTAGTATTTAGGGATCAAATCCACAAAGAGTGTAGGCACACAATAGACTAGATGAGTTATGATTTAACTAGGCAATAAATTTTAAATCAATAAATAATAATAACTGATTAAGCAGTTGGTTTGTAGATAATAATGATAACTAGCTAGATTTAGAGTTTCAGACAATATAATATGATATATATTCAAAGGGTGTATGATAAACCGTCTTAGAACTCGAATGCAATAGTATGATATCCAGCTCTCGCTTTGAGTCTAATCAGATGGCTAAATCTTTGTTCCAGCTGTCGCGTTTGAATAAGGAGTGAGTGTCAATCGATATTATGGTATGAGTGTGGATACGTCCTTAACGTCCTAATTGATATGTTCAGTAGGTTAAACAGACCAATCACCACATGTATCTAACAACTTAGCTCAACATAATTAATTCATGTAATGATCCTACTGTCGTATTTATCAATATCTTAGGTTCATGGTTCTAGTTAGCTACTCTAGAACACAAACTATAAGCAAAACTATGATGGAAGATATTACAATTACCCTAGCAATTTTATGTCTCAGCAATTCATATAAACCCTAATAAAACTCTAAATCTAACAAGAAGAACTACCCATACATGATAAAACAAATCATAACAAATATCTTAATAGAACGCAAAAATAGATAGAGTAAGAAAACTATAGTTTGAATACATATCTCTGAATGAGTTTTGATATTCTTTTCAAACCTAAGTAACTAAAGCTTCTAAATATTGTGGTTGTTGTTTTTGGTGTTCTTGTTGCCCAAACAATGGTAAAACACATAAATAATATGTATTAGGTCTCTCCAGGGGTAGTGTGGTAATTATGTGAAACTTCTAGACTTCAAGTCGGTCACAAATAAGCCGGCTCGTCTACTCACTTCAGTTTCGATCGATACCAAGAAGGTACTATCGACCGACACTAGATCTCGACTCTGACTTTTGATTTCTTCAACAACTACGAGTTTCTTCATCATTAAGCTACAGAATGTTCCATAACCACCACATTTCTCCAAAAATACTATTTTCTTTTGCTAAACTGTAAATATAATTAAAAGTTAAATGAAATATTTGTCTTTTGAAAAAGACTTTTACAGACTGGTTTCTTGGCAAAAATTAGATAAAAAACAAGAAACTCAGTAAGAGCTGGATTGAAGAAGGGGATCATCGAATCCAGAAGGTCATAAGCCTTGGAAGTTTCTTTTATGCTGTCTAGCGGTGATTACGTTTCTAATATCTCTGTCCAACAATTTAAACACTTCAGACGGGGAGAGAGAAATATTGTTGTGAAGGACACTGTTACGCTGCCTCCAAATGTTATAGATGACGCCTAGACAGATCAGCTTCCGAAGAACTCCAGAGCTGTTTGCGTTGAGACTTTGCACCAGGAAAGCAACTCCGTCCAGGTGATGAAATTGGCCCGACGAGGAGAAATTCTAGCCAGCGCTAGAGACCAGATTTGAGAACTGAACCTGCAGGTTAGAAAAGATGATCTCTCACCTCATCATCAATGTTACAGAGGCAACAACACTTGTTAACATTCATTCCCCAAGCAGCAAGTCGAGATCTAGTAGGAAGTTTATTCAATGTGGCCAGCCACATGCTGAAAGCTTGCTTTGGAACCGCTCTCTTAAACCAAACTGTTTCAGCCCAACTCTTGACTGCTGCACGAGGTCTAATAGAGTCCCATGTCATGGCCGATGAATAATCATTGCAAATATTGACATTAACTACCCAGGAGTAGTGATCAGTTGGCGCAGAGGGTAAAGGAGGGGTGACGGTTGTGAGCATTGCGTGGAGCTGGACCGCTGTATCTGATCTTGGAGCCGGTAGGGACCATGACGAACCTGACACCGCGTTTGCAACCTTGGCAAGCAGCAGGATACCAAGCTGACGGGGGCCATTATCACCGAAGAGAGATATTAGAGGACCCAATGGGGACAAAGAGTCCATCCAGAAACCGATAGTTTGACCATTTCCGATAACTCCTCTGATGAACTGAGATGCAATATGGCGAAGCTTCAGTAGTGTTTTCCAAGTCCAAGAATCTGTGTTTGAAGGCTCAACTGACCAGAAACATTTAAGAGTCAAGTATCGATGCTTGTGCCAGTCCACCCATAGGGACTTCTTTCCAGAGAAGAGAAGCCAAATAAACCTGAGACAAAGAGTTATATTCCAGATATGGAACTTGCGGAGTCCAAGGCCACCCTCTTTCTTTGGTAAGCGTACCTCATTCCATGCAACTTTAGCTCCCTTTACTACATCAATCTGACCAGACCACAGAAAACGAGAACACATGCTTTCAATTTGCTTGATACAACCTTTTGGAAGCAAGAAAGTAGATATCCAGAGTTTCACAACTCTTGCAATAACCGAGGAAATTAAAACTAGCCTTCCCGCGTACGAGAGAGATTTCACTGCCCCTCCTCTGAATTTCCTCATAATATTGTCCAGCAGCGGGTGGTACTCTGAGATCTTCAGCTTTCTATGCATGAGAGGTAACCCAAGGTAGTGGATTGGTAGTGAACCAATAGGGAAATCCATAGCTAGTGATAGCCGCTGTTTCACTAGGGTTCAGACCTGCGAAAAAGAGCTCAGTCTTGTGGTTATTCATGTGGAGCCCCGACCATCTTGCAAAGTCATCCAAGGTCTCATAGACGCCATGAAGAGAAGTACTATCGCCCTTAAAAATATCATCACATCATCAGCAAACATGAGATGAGAGATTTTTAATTCCTCCGTGTTAGGGTGATACTTGATGTAGCCGCTATCAAACCGAGAAGTGAGCAGGCAAGAGAATATCCATGGCCAAGACAAATAGATACTGTGATAGCGGATCACCCTTCCTCAGTCCTTTGGAACTTTTGAAGAAACCGGTTGAGTTGCCATTAATAGCGATAGTAAACGTGGCTGTAGAGAGGCACTGGCTAATCCAATTGATATACTTTTCCGGGATTCTGAGGGAGCGTAAAGCTGCAAGGATAAAGTCCCATCTAACCGAATCAAACGCTTTCCTCAAGTCAACCTTTAACATTGCTCTTGGCGAAATGTTTTTTCTGTTATAACCTTGAATAATTTCGGTTGCCAGCAGAACATTTTCAGCAAGGAGTCTTCCGGGAATGAAAGCTGACTGAGACGTGGAGATAACCTCAGACAGAATACCACAGTCTTTTTGGTTAGGAGCTTAGAGATGACCTTGTACAAAGTATGACCTTGTACAAAGTTTTCAGACAAGAGATCGGTCTGAAATCTGAAATTTTGCAAGCTGTGGGGATTTTTGGGATCAGCACCATTGTAGTAGCATTCCACTGTTTCAGTAGCTGCCCCGACTTAAAGAATTCAGAAACCGCTTCGGTGACCTCAGGACCAACTACATTCCAGCAACTCGTGTAGAATTCAGCCGTGTATCCGTCAGGACCACAAGTTTTATTCATAGGGAGGGAGAAGAAAGCTTCTTTTATCTCTGCCGATGTAAAAGCTTCCTGAAGCGCATCAGCTTGAGCGTTGGAACATCTGAATGGCAGCAACAGGTCAATATCACTAGGCCAAGAAATTTTCTTGACTAACCTCACCACCTAGCAGGTTGGAATAATAATCAACACACAGATCCTGAATCTCTTTCTGGGTTTCCTTTTTTTGTTTTCGTGATCATCGAGCAAGAAATGAATGTGATTAGTTGATTTCCGCAGAGACATTATTCTGTGATAAAAAGTCGTACTGCTGTCTCCTTTTTAAAGCCAAGTTATACGAGATCTTTGGAAATGAATGATTCTTCGGCAGAAGCCAGAACTTCCATTTTTCTTGAGCTACAACTTCTTGTTCTCCAAAAATCTGAGATGGGTAGGATTGGAGATTGTTTTGACAATGTAAAACCTGTTCATGGGCTTCCTGTATTCTCCTTTCAAGGTCTGAGTAGTGCTCTTTACTGAAGCTTCTAATAACGTTTTTCTAAGATTTAAGCTTAGAAGAGATTCTAAACATTGATGATCCAGTTACGTTGCAGGAGAACCAATGATCTCTGATCTGATTCAAGAAGTCTTTGTGCTTGAAAAGAAAGTTGTAAAACTTGAACGGCTTTCTACTTCACAGACCCGGAGTACTGAGATTAACCATTGCAGGCGCATGGTCAGAGAAATCATTTGGACCGAAAGTTGCAAAAGACTCAGGGTAAGCAGCGGACCAAAGGTCATTGACCAAAACTCTGTCAAGCTTCTTAGATATAGGTTGAGTTTACTCTTGTTCCACCACGTGAAAGGAGCACCGCGATACGGAAGATCAACGAGTTCAAAAGTCTAAGAGGCACGACCTGAAATCCCGCATCCTCTTGTCAACATTTAGCAAGGCAGAGGAAGAGTGCTCTTCTGGATAAAGGGTTTGGTTAAAATCTCCCATGACAAGCCAAGGCTTAGATGAGTTTACCAGATTAGTAGCCACGTTTCTGAAATCAGACCAGAGGATCTTCCGAGCATCCTCATAGTTTGAAGCGTACACAACAGAGACAACTAACCATTGGGCCGGGTTAGGCAAAAGGACTCCAAAAATAATTTGAATTTGAAAACATTATAAAATAGACTCATACACATATAATAGTATCTAAGAATCACATAGTAAGAAAAATTGATAAAATTCATAGTATATTTGTAGATCAGTAATTATTAATAAAATTATCATATAAAATCGCTATATGATATATAATTTGTTTATTTTTAAATAATATGGATATATTTGTATTTATGATATATATTAATTTTTATGTTTTTATTGAAAATAATAAATCATATTTAGTTATATTTTAAATGTGAACTATATTTTTTTATTAATAATTTATTTAAAATATAAGAGTTATTTTGTTAATATACATGAAAATGGTAGTAACTAGGTGAATGACAAAAATGTTTTTGTATTTAAGTGAATGGATAAGGCGATTTGGCTCAAAGACAATTTTGTCCTTGCATGTGCTGAAGAAGATAATCAAGATGGCACGTGATGGTGTTAGAGCTATGCGGCAAAGTAATGAAGATTTTTCTGTCAAAGAGAATATCTATTTATGGCACCTACGACTACATCGTTTGATATTGAGATTTCTTCAAAATCTGGTAAAACGTTTGATACATATGAATGTATTTATGCCGACAAAAAAGGAATGTATTGATCATCTTGTGAAATATCCACCCCCATAAAAAGAGAATCCAAACGATCGTCGTTGTGGCACGGTGGAGAGAGAAAGTTTGAGGTCGTGGATATTTTTATTAGAATAAAATAAAATTTTGTTAAGGATTATCTAGATGGTTGACGATAATAGTTATCTCATTCCTTGTAGTTATCTCTGTCTTCGAGATAGTGTTTATCTAGATCTATATGACGGTCTACTCCATGTATAAATAGAGAGATATGAATGAGAATAATACACATCCTTCCACAACACGTTATCAGCACGATAGTCCCTACCCTAAAAGCTAAAAACCAAAAAAAAAAACCCTAATCTGCCGCCGAACTTCAAAAAGGTCGTTCTCTCAAACCGTATGGACCCAGAAAACGTGTAATATATCAAATCGAATCTCTCGACGAGAAGAATCTGTAGGTCCAGACGGCTCATCAATCCGATCTCAGACGCGCCCTCACGACCTGTTTTAGTTCGCGCCGCCAGATCCACATAAACCCTAATTCTGGCTCAACCTCAAACCGTTGTATCTCCTAAACCCCGTGGAGCCAGATGACGATCCACATATCAAATTGAAGCCCAAGACGAGATGAATCTTTTTCCGCAGACGGCTCGACGATCCAATCTCTGAAGCGTTCTCAATCTCAATTACAAAACGTGCCGCGACTTACCTAAAACCCTAATCCTAATCTACTCGATCCATGAACGGTCCGCGACCGAAGGAGATCCGTTTGCAGTCTACTCTACATCTCTTGGAGGACCATTCAAACCTACAAAAAAAAACAAAGGTAAAAATCTAAAACCTAAAAACCCTAGACCTAGTCAAACCCTAAACTAAGTATCCATGCAATCCGCATGGTACCGATTGTTTAAAACCGGGAGCTTGATCGCTCGATACCTAATAACATAGATCTAGAAACTTAATCTAAACCTAAACACTAAAGCCGCATGTTTACAGCCCTAATTGTTTGATGCCGCTTCATTACTTGTATAAGCTTGATCACTTTTACTTGAACTTGCTTAATTAAATCGTTTGTTTTAAACAGAGATCTTGATAACTTGATAACCGGCTTGATCTTGAATTGAATATTTTGATCGTTTTGTTTACATGATATCATAATCTGAATCCGAACTTGCTTATTCGCTTTGTTTACTTGATCTGAGAATCGGAGAACTTGATTTCATATAGATTTATTACTTGTTATTACTTATAATCGGAGAACTGGAAAATATAGATCGTATGATTCGCGACAGCTTACTCTTGGTTAAACATTGATCATCTCTTGCTTGAACATTGATCGCATCTTAGCTTGAACTTGATCACCATAAACTATGAACCTTGAACCGTAAAACATATGTGTCTAAATCTGAGTTTGAAACCGGAATCTTTAGAGGCCTTGAAACCTCATGCGTGTTGCTTGCTTGGCTTGTAATTTTTATCACTTGTTCACGTTTTGATATAAGTTTTCGAAAGCCATAAGAGGCCTTGAAACCTCAGGCATTATTGTCCGTTCAAAACTATATTGTTCGCTTGCTTGACTTGCTCGATAGAGTTCGCATATCAAGAGGCCATGAAACCTCCTTCTCGCATAAAACATGATTTGCGACTTGATAAAACCTTAAACCTAATTCTCTAAACCCATGCGCATGTTCTTATAATCTCATTATGCTTGCTTAAAAGAAATCGTTTTAATACATACATATGTGCATACTCGTTAAAGACCTAACCGCATTGTCGATCACTCACAAATCGTTCGCATATTGGCCACATTGTTCATTGATTCATGTTAGAGTGCCTCGTATGTCTTGCATGTTTACGTGACTTGCATGGTATGTCTCATAATTATTTGATCTCGAGAATCATATGTTAGATTATGCTTGATTTTTTTTTGAAAGAAAACGAAAAAATCCTATAAATAATAGTGATAATAAATAAACCATCTATATATAAAAATAATATATATATATATATAATAAATAAAAATATATACCTCCCTATATATGTATAAAGTATATATAAATAATAAGAATAAAATTATTATATATATTTTAAAATCTAAAAGTATGAGTCTATTAATAATTTCAGATGTGGAAATTTGACCTCACGGAATATACTGACCTAAATCCATCTAGAGATAATTATCTTAAATGGGTCATGAACACTACAATTGCCCTGAAGTCTAGAGGACTCGGGAGATGCATCATTGATGGTTACAATGCAATTGAAAGTGAAAAGAACAGAGCCATAACTATTATGCGCCTCCATCTCACTAATGAGCTAAGAAATCAGTATCAAAATATTAAGGATCCTTTCGACCTTTGGAAAGAACTAAATTCCAGATATTCAATGACATTATGGAAAAAGACCATGAATGAATGGAAGGATCTCAGATTCCAGGATTTTAAATCCGTGGGCCAATACAATTCTGCTTTAATGAAAATAGCTTATAGTTTTGAACTATGTGATGAAGTTATAACATATGGGGATCTAATCTATAAAACCTACTCCACATTCCATCCAAAGTAAGTGTTGTTATCACATAAGGCTAAGAATTTCACAGCCTATAATGACCTATTGTCATATCTATTGAAAAAAAGAACAATGGAAACAGAAAACAAAAGATATCATCAGCAGATTTGATAAGCTCCAGAAAAGATATATTGAGCAAAGAAACAGTGAGATAAGTCCTCCTCTCAATGAAAAAGAGGAATCTGAGGCAGCTGCTCGCCAATATATGGAAGATATGGCCGGCTCATACACTGACCATGAGGAGTCTCAAACACTCGACCAAATGGAGTCTCAAACACTCGACCAGATGAGACCTCCTACAAATCATAAGGAGGAATCCAAGGAGCCTGCATGGCAACATATGGATTGTGAGGCCGGTTTATACCTAGACTAAAATTATAAGCTTTTAGACATCTTGAAATAGAAAGCTTTGTGATTTTTTTTAATTTCCTTGTCGATTTTTTTAATTTCCTGCTGTGCTTTGTTTTAAACTCTATATTATGAAATGAAGTTTTATTATTATTATTATTATTATTATTATTATTATTATTATTATTATTATACAAAGCACCTATTTATGAAAAATTTCGAAAAAAATTCGAAAATTAATTTTAAAAAAAACGAAAATTAAATCATAAAGTCTATATTATAAGATTCATACTTTATAAAGATGAGTACAAAAGATTAAAGAGTATAGTTGCCTAGTTAAAAGAACTATGGCCAAGGCAATGCCTAAAAGGCTAGAGAGATCCAAATGATCTATATTCACCCATGAGACCCATTGAATTATAAAGATTAAGTATAAATGGTTTCCCCAAATGAGAAACAATATGTAAGAAAGGAAAAAATAGGATTCCTACGAAAGATTTGAAATAAAAACCGCCCAGAACTATACTTATGTACTCTACTGATCTAAATTATGCTAAAGATCAGTATGTTAAGAGGCAAAAAGAGCCATGGATACCCAAATTGGTATACCCACGAAATTACACTTAATGGCATGGCTGGATTAGCCATCCATGTCTAAAAACTTGATTGGTATTGCAAAGGCACCAGAGTTATCCCATAAGATCTCACGTTGTGTAACATGTACACAAGGGAAACACATTAGGCTTTATTGTCCTAAGCATCACGAAAAATAAGTATGTTCATGAGGGGGAGTGAGGATTAAACCCAGTGATACATGACCATACAAGAAAATTCGCATAACATGGGTTGTAACCATGTCATAAAAGGCTTAGAGATTCAGGTTCTCTTGGTGATAAATCACCCAAGTCCAGCCTAATGCTTAGGGACATTATGAATTTACATGTACAATGCAATGTATGCATCAGACCATATAAGTGAGCATAGATATTCCCATCTCAGATTGAATACGGGTCATAAAGCCAGACATATACCATCTTGAGATTTTTATTAAACAAACCACCACAGACATATGTGTCGTCTAAGATGGAACCTCTGAAGAGGATTGGGAATATATGTTGGATAAGTATGTCTTTCTCCACGAGTATTAAAGAAACCTTGAGCCAAATATGGGTGATCAGATTGTGGCTAGGTACACGGATTGCATGATTATGAATCCCACTATCCAACATCAGAAGGAGAAAGATATAAGCTGGATATGAAAAGAAAAAGAGAATGGTATTGACCATCATTGTCTTGGCAAGATCCTTGGACCAGAGAATGAGGTTTAAGACGTCTAAAGAAAGAAAAGATTATGCAAAGCTAGCTAAATTAGATGCCAGACACATAGACCCGAGAAATGAAAAGAAAAAGGTCATACCAGCTTAGCACCAAACGAATTTGATGTCCTAGAAGAGACACAACCAAGTTGCTACAGAGTCTATAAGAGATAGACCAATATGTTCCATAATAAAAGGAACCTCGGAAAAGAGAAAAGGTGCATAAAATATGAAATCCGAGGTTAATAAGGAAACCAGACCAGACATAGAAATAAGGTCGGCCGACTGAAACATCTAAGGTACCAGACCATGTAGCTTGGGACGCCAAGCTGCTAGGTATTAAAGGTCCTAGATAACAAGATCTCAAACCAATTGGATCATGTCTGGAATACAATGGAACGCAGAAAGGGTATCGATACCAATGATATAAAAATGCGCAAGATAAGTAGCACTTGACCATAAAGATATATGCGAGGATCATGAACCCACGTAAGAGTACTCATAAAGATAAAAAGAAACCGTGGGGGTAGAATATAAATAAAGAGTGATGGGCGTATTGGCCACATAGAAACGCCATCAGACAAACCAGTGATGAATAAAAGTTCTTGTGAGAAAATCGTGAGATAATAGAACATTCAAGCATGGCTTGATAACACAAGGATACTCACAGAGATTAAGAAAAGTTTATAAAGAGATATACTCCAATGTGGTGGAGGCTACTAATTTGACAAAGTCTGGTCATAGATTAAAGTATGTAAAAGTAGCATATGGTTCACTGGATAAACAAAGATTAAAGGTACCACAAAAGAGATAAGAAAGATGAGAAAGAAATTCTCTAAAATGAAACAATGCAGCTGCGTAGACTAAGTAAAGCTTAGCAGAAAAGTTCTATAAGAACAATTCAGATCAGTCCATGTAAGCATATAAAAGATGTATGGATTCCTTGTGATCAAAGATTGGCTACAATGGATAAAGCCATTGGTACATACGAAGTGATAAATGTCTGAATGAACAAAAGACATGAAACAAAGTGGTTCGTATGTGTTTGGGTCAATGACTCAATATATATTGAAATGTCCACGTAATGGCTAAGCCATGAGACTAGAAGATCCGTGGGACATGAAAGAACCTGCGAGTAAGATTTAATCGCAGATTAAAAGTCCATCTGAGTACCGGTCGAGTGCCATCCGTCCAACCAAGACACAGAGTGATCAGCAGCAAAGATGTACGTCATGACCACATCTTAATGGAGTTCCAGAAGACATAAAGACGTCCAAGAGTTACAAGTTCATTCAAGGGAAAATCCAACTGATCATCTTCAAGTCATAGGCAACCTCGACGTTCCGGAAGCTCAGACACCAGATAGGAATGCGTCATCTACAGTGGTGCATTCATCAGGGGGAATTACATGTGTTGTACTCTTTTTCCTGTCCTGGCTTCCCTTTTTACCACATTGGGTTTTGGGTTTACCAGGAGAGGTTTTAATGAGGCAACATCCAAAGCATGTAACAATCCCTGAACCAGATGCGTCAACCAAGGTGGAGTGTTAAGGATTATCTAGATGGTTGACGATAATAGTTATCTCATTCCTTGTAGTTATCTCTGTCTTCGAGATAGTGTTTATCTAGATCTATATGACGGTCTACTCCATGTATAAATAGAGAGATATGAATGAGAATAATACACATCCTTCCACAACAAATTGATTGTTAAGGAATACATGTAAGAGTTTAAAGTTGTTTATTGTTTTCTTAGACAAAAGGATACAGGTTTGGATATATTGTTTATTAATAAATAAAATAGCAAGATATGTTTATAAGAAAAATCGCATTAAAACCTTTAAACTGGCATCCACTAAAATTTTAAACTTTAAACTTATTTAACTAATATATTAAATTTTTAAGTTGGGTTTTATAACATAAAAACTTTCAACTTGGTTTACTTATTCGTCAAATCAAAATTATAATTCTTTTATCTGTAATATCAGGTGATATGTCAATTTTTTTTTTAATATTTATTTAGTTAATAACAAGAAGTAACAATAAACTAAAATAAAAAAACAAAAATAAAAATTAGAAATTACAGAAAAAATCAACTCGGATTTAATAAAACATAAAAATATTTTCTTAAAATTTTAATGCCTTTTCTACAAAAACAATAAAACAATAAATAAATCATATAAAGCTCTAAAATATTCTCACTACAAATTAGATATTCAAACCTTATCACTATTAACATATAAAAATTTCGTCATATCATCATTAAAAGTAATATTTTTGGTCATGTCATTAATGAAATAACGTCTTATTTTATACAAAAAGTTCTTTCTTGATTTTTTTTGTACCATCAAGTCCAAATAAACATAGATTAAAATAAAACAAAATCATGAAAAATCAAAATAGTGGGTAAGAAGATTAAATGGTGTATATTGTTAATAGCCTAATACCTTTAGAAAAATCAAAATATTTTATTAAAATTTTAAAAGCTTTAAATCTCTTAATTTTGATATAGTTATATGGTGATATGTTCGAAATAGTGGTAATTTTCTGACGTATGGATAACAATGGTTTCAATTGCTATTGTCATTAGCGATATCACCAAAAATATTATTTTCAATGATGACACACGAAAAATATTATTGTTAATAGTTATAATGTTTGAAATAATTTATTTCTGAAAATATTTATATTATTTTCTTAAAATATGTTTTACTTATTTTTTACAAAAATTGCATTTCAAAAAAAAATTAAATTTTTTTTAAAAAACTATTTTTATTAAATTATATATATATTTATGTGATTTTCTAATTTTTATTTATGTTTCTTATTTTTATTTATTATTTATTGGTGTTATTAATTGAATAAATAATTTTAAAAACTGACATTTCACCTTATATTACAGGTAAACATATTATAGTTTTAATTTAACGAACAACTAAACCAAGTTAAAGGGTTTCTATGCTAAAAAAAACAACTTGAATGTCTAATATATTAATTAAATAAGTTCAAGGTTTAAAGTGTTAGTAAATGAGATATTGAACTGCTGACAAATTATGTTAATTCGGCTGACATTCCTCTCACAATGAGCCTAGCTACAAGTACGACAAATCACAGAGACACTTTTTGTTGAAACTATACCAAGAATGGCCAGTATACAGTCAAATCAGGTTATTCGGTTGCCCGAAAATTTTGAAGGAAAGATGTGGAGGGAGTGAAATGCGAACCTAGCATAACCGCCCTCTAAACCTTTGTTTGGAACGTAAAAGCACCTCAGAAGATGTGCCGTTTCATGTGGCAGTTGACAACATGACATGTGGCGGTCACAAAATATTTGAATTATAAAACAATGAGATGTGATACTATTTTCCGAGATGTGGGGAGGCCGAAGAAACAGTAACACATGCCATCTTTGAGTGCCCTCCTGTCATGCAAGATGAAATTGCTGCACCTGATTCACACAGACACACTTATCCTTGGATAATTTGGTATATCTGGAAGGCCCGGAACGACAAAATATTTAGGGGGATTGATCGAGATCTCATGGAGGTAGTAAGATATGCACAGAGTGAATGTCTCGCATGGTTTAGTGCTAATGAGACGGCAAATCCGAACTCACATGACCACAAGGACGAGGAATCACAGATCTTAAGTCTGGAGAACATTTGTATGGTGGACGGTTCTTGGACTGCTGATGATGAGTATAGTGGTTGCGGGTGGGTGTGAAAGAACTGTAGCGGGAAAATTGAGCTCATGGGACGCGAAATCTAAGAAAGCGAGAGACTGCGCTTCACTTAAACTAAAAGCTCTTAGATGAGCAATGGAGAGTATGCTGCAATTTTCGTCATGTCAACGATTTGGCACATATTGTAAGGACGTTATCGCTATGGTAACAGAACCAGAGACATGACTGAGTTTTGCAACGGAATTGGAGGCTATAAAGACGTTGATGATATGCTTTCCAAGCTTCGAGATAAGTCATATCCCAAGGGCCCACAATGGAATTTCGGACGCTATGGTCAAGACCGCACGTTCTTTTCATAGAGATCTTTGTTATGTTGGTTGTTCTATTCCGGTATGGCTTCCCAGACCACCTCAAGTATGAGTAATAGAATAGCTGTTTGATGAAAAAAAAACGTGTTTAGTGAATATCAACTTAAAAGTTTTTTATGCGATTTTCCCTATGTTTATATGTTACCATTAAGAAATGTAGCATTTAGAAGTTAGTGGTTAACGATTTTCAATATTACCGTTTAATTAGTTTGCAAGTTAAATTAACAAACAAAATATATGGACATGGTTTAAGTTATCATTATGATTGGTTAACAAGTTTGCGAGTTAAACACTCTAGGTTCTCTCTAAAACAAAATCTGTGTTTGGTAGCCGGTGAGCATTTTTGCCGCTGGTCGCCACCCTATTTTGTTTCTTTTGGTGTAAGATAAATAAAGATCCATAATTTCGGATTAGCCGAATCTCTTTTCTGTTTGCGGATCTTATGTTTTTTCGATATGGCGATGTTTTGTTTTGTTAAGTTTTCTTTTCTTTGTTGAAGCAGATCCCAAATCTATTTCCATATCTTCAAAAAAGAAAGTTCATATTACTTATCACTGGGTTTTATTTGAATCCCGATGACCCATGACAGAATATCTTCTTTATTGTTTCACTTCAACCAGTTTTTTCAAGAGAATCAGTCTTCTCTATTGATTTAGCCGCGAAAGGCAATTGAGAAAAGCATCTCTATATTGGGAATTGGTTGGGTTTGATGGAGTTTTGTAGTCAATTTGAAGGAGACCAAAAAGAGTTGGCGCTTATAGTGGTCCAATGAATGTTCTCTTTTCAAGTTGATTAAAGCTTCTTTGATCTTAACTAACGGTGAAGGAGGGCATATTTGGTCAGGAGGTCACGGGTTGAGGTGGAAGGTATCTTCGGATCGGGAAGAACGAGGTTCCAAATCTGTGTATGGATCGACATCAAGGTACATCAAGGCGGAGGAGCATTGCAACGGTGGATCAGTGGCGGAGTGGTGTCGGTTATTTCATCTTACGCATCAAAGCCGCGTGTCTTCTATGCGTCACTTGGAACCGAGAACCTAAACATGTGTATTGATGTCGGTTTATACTTGTACGCGTTAAATTGTAATTTTACTTTTTATATTTGGATCTCAATGTTTCAAAGCCCGAACATTGTAAACACACTTTTTAGACTATTTTAATGAAAATTGGATCCACAAAAAAAAACAAGTTTGCGAGTTATCGGTTAACATCCAAAATAGCCCGATATGGTTTAAGTTGTCGTTACTATATTCATTATTATCAGTTAACTGATCTAGAAGAAAGAAAATGTTATATTATAAGTTTGTTAATATATATATATTTTTTTTTTTTTTGATAACTCAGGTCTCCGGACACTATTTGGGCGTCCGACTATCCACCCGAAGGCGGTCCTGGGGGCCAAACGGAAACCATGTTAAATCCGCTGTGACCAGCACTCGAAGTCGGGTGGCGGGCACCTCAGCCGAGGTTCCATTACCACCAGCCCACAAGCGCTGGTTAAAAAGGTGGTAAGGACCACCTCTCTTCCCCCAGGGGGGATGTTAAATCCCTGGTGGCCAGCGGGGTTCGAACTGCGGGTTCACCGTATTGGGGTTGTCCCTCAAGTGCCTCTAGCCCACCACCGCGTGGTTAAGTTTGTTAATATATGTCTTGTCTTACGTGTATCTATTTACTGGTTCTAAGATATGTAACAACTTAATAAAAATTTGATAAATTGCTAAGCAATTAAAAACAAACATAGATTTGGAATGCGTCATGAATAGATAACATTTTGATTAAAAGTTAAATATGGAGATGTCTGCTAACATGAAAAGTGACTGAAATATCACATGAGTTGGTCTATTTTAAAACAGAATCAATACCGATAAACATCACAAGAGTGAGTCCCTAAGTACTGAGGAGAACCTTTGGCAATACATTAACTTTGCTGATATGAAATTAAGAGTACTTGGGATAGTTCCTAAGCTGTATGTGAAGAAACCAATTTGATATCAAAGAAATCATTTTTTCTTTGATTCTGGACGTTGGATTTGCATACATTGACCAGTTAAGAACATCAACCATCTGCAATCACAAACATTATATCATCCACTCGTTAACAAGTTAATATTGATATTATCATCAATAACATGAATAGTCTCTCAAATAAATAGTTTTTGGCTAATAATCATCTATACTATATAAAAGTTGAGGCTATAAGCCATTGAGAGCGTCAACGTAGGATTTAAAACCTCCAATCATATTATGACAAATCAGCATTCTAATTTGTTATTTTTAAAATGTCAATGTTTCCAAAAAATTTGTTTACTTTAAAGTAAAATAGAAATAAATATCAAATAAGATAAATTAACAAAAGTAAAACATTATAACAAATTTAACTTAGTATCTATAACAATATAATTTTTGAAATTTAAAATGAAATTAACTAATGAAAATAGTAACTAATTCAAAAATGCCAAAATCTCAAAGAATTATAACAATATAAATTTAACATGATTCTCAAAATTTAGACTATAAGATTTATTGAAATTATTCACAAATAACTTTTACACTGTATAAAATTGAAACTATAAGTTATTGATGGTGTCTACATAGGATTCAAAAAAAATTATATTATGACAAATTAGCATTTTAATTTATTATTTTCAAAAATGTCAATATAACAAATTACTTTTAAATTTTCTTTTTTCATAAAAAGGAATTTCCGTTTTTTAAATGTCAATATTACCAAATACATTTAGTTTCAAAACAAAATATAAGTCAATATCAAATAGGTTGACCTTTAAAAAAAGTAAACATACTATAAATGTGTTAACTAAATATTTTTAAGGTTTCCGAATTAACATAAAACAATTAACAAAATTATAATTAATTTAAAAAATTTAGTCTTTCAAACAATTATAATTATAAAAATTAATAACACATGATTTTCAAATATTTGGCAATATGCTATTGAAAAGTTTAACAAAACAATATACTATGTATAAGTTGAGGAAATAAATCATTGAAAATGCCCACATGTTATTTTAATGCATCAAGAAAATATGTCAAAGCACCATTTTATTTATTATTATAAAAATTAAGATATTGAAAAAATTTCTTTCAGAATAAAAAGAAAATCAATATTAAATTTAGTAAACAAATAAAAACTATTATTCAAATCAGTATGATATATAAACTAAACTTTTTGGAAGTTTAAGATAAAATTAACTATGAAAAACTAAATCTTAGTATATAGAAGATTTTCAAATAATAAAGACAATATGAATCTAAAGCAATAAGAGATAAATTGATATGTATTATTTAAATTGTATTATTTATATCGACCTCGAATATTAAAACCATCTAAATTTATAATAGGTTATACAAGTTTTTTAAACAAATAATGTTTGATTTTGTTCATTTCTTACTGAGTCAATTCATTTTTATCTTAAAATATGTCTAGAATTTTATTATATTTTTTATTTCAAACGACTATTCTATAACTCAAACTTGAGGTGGTCTCGGTAGCCATATCGGAATCGAAAAACCAACAAAACAAAGATCTCTATTAAAAGATCATGCAATCTTAGCCAGAGAATCCGAAATTTCATTTTGAGTCATTGGGATGTGGCAAATCTCGAAGTCTGGAAAGCATATCAACAACGTCTGTATATTGTTAATTAAGCAGTTTATTTATGCGTTTCAAACTGCATTTTATCAATCAAATGAATTATCTTATTTATTTAGTCATAACTATTAAAATTTTAATATCACTATTATATTATTTTTAACCCAAATGTTTTGTGAAACAAACATAAAGATTTATCATTTATCCTATTCATTTAACTAATAACATAGGATTTAATGAAACAAACGTAAAGGTTTTATAGTCTATATATTTTTCTTTTAAAAATAAAGTTATTAACGATAAATAAAATTATATGGTAATTCTTTATAAAATTTTAATGTAATTTACCGAGAAAGGTTACAAAATCCAGACTTACGAAACTTTATTAAAGAATCTATATAACATATAAAATTATAATCTCACATAAGTTCTATCAAAAATAAATAATTGAGAAGCAATATTTTTATAAAATAAAAAAAATCTAAAGAAGCTCACCAAATAAATTAGTTGAAACTTCTAATAATATTTACCAATGATACTGACATTAAAGTATAGTCTTAACAGCAACAGACAACAAAGACATAAAATATGTATTATACATTCATTAAATCATATGTACATATGTATCAATCATCTATGTTATTCAAACAGAAGGATAGATAAAAATATTTATAAAATATAATAATAGTTAATACGAATCGAACAATATATATATATATATATATATATATATATATATATATATATATATATATATATATATATTTTTTTTTAAACACAATCTATCATTAGTGAACAATATAAATACGTTTGTAAATACATTTATATATTTACATATACAAACAAAAAAATATCTAAACAAGTAGTTAGTTAAATGGTATAAGTGTATAAAAGTTAAATAGGAAAAAATAATCCTATTGTGAATATAGTTTAATAGAAAATGTATATAAATCATTTGTGTTTTTGAAATTTTAAATTATTACAAGATATAACTAATTATTAATATAAACTCGCGCGTAACGCGAGTTGAAAATCTAGTATTTATAATGAGGCGGTTTGGCCTCTATTAAAAGTTACACCTCAGCATGATGTGGGTCCTACTAAATTTTTTCTTTTAAATTAACTTCCAAAATCTGTTTAAATGCATTCGATGGAAAAAAAATAGAGACGTGATATGGGCTTTGTTATAGAAGAATGTATTCAGATAATGGGTTTCGTCATAAAAATCATATAGAAAAGACCCAAAAAATTGTGTACCAAAAAGAGACAGATAAAAGCTTTAGCATTTCTACAGAAAAAATACAAATGTAGATTATGTTTCTCTTCCTTCGAAAGATCATTCTTTTACATCCACCTTTTCATATGAATCTGAATCCATGCGTTTCATGTATCTATCACAACACTTCTATAAATTTAGGGCAACACAATCCAAAACCCTAGCCATAGTCCACCACAAAAACATGTCATCGACAAATTATTCTTTCTTAATTCCTGTATGGTTTATCTTTGTCATAATTTCTGTCTCGGCTTCATACGCCACCCTCGATAATCTTCATATGGACTGACTGAACATGTTGGGATTGCATATATGTCAGTGTACGTTATGAAACTAATCTTATACTTTGTTTCTCATTTCCTTTTTTTGTTTAGCATCTATTTACGCTTACTAGATTAGATTTTGGAGAGATTGTGGTATGGCAGGTAAAAATTAGTGCTGCTTACTACCAAAAGAAAAAGTAATGTTGCTGTGGTTGAAGAAAAATATATGCAGAACCTAAAGAATTAAAGGTATTTATTTATTCTGAGTCAACATTTCTCATCTATGTTTCTAGAACTTAGTTGTTAATGTTTCTACCTTCTCTCAAAAACTTTTGTCCTGTAAAGAAAGAGTTGGGACTTGCATTCAAAGGAAATCAAAAGGATGCTGCTGATTCTTTGAAGGTAAATCATTTTACTAAATAACTTCTTTCTCTAATGGTTTACCGGTTATAATAAAGAACATGCTTTTGTCTATTGGTTTTAGACGGTGAATGAGAAAGAAGCTATAGAGATGAATTCAACCATAGAGTCTGAAGGAAAGTGGAGTTTTATGTTTGTGCCATTGGGAAAACGTGAAAAATACATGTTCTCCAACTCAAACCAGAGGAAGAAAGAGCACAAACTGGTTCATGTATAGTATAATCATATATGGTTTGGTTTCTCCTGTGTAGTATCCCGTTCAGATTCCAAGCTACAGAAACACACTAGGTGAAAAGGTACTTAATGATCCTTGGGTATATGTATAGTATATGTCAGATCAGGGACTGTCGATCACACATTCAAACACATGCGCAACCAATATGAAGAAAGCTTTTTCCGACCCTAGGATGACAAGTAGGGCATATATAGTATATTAAATCTGATTTTCTTTTTACATGTCGAATTTTCAAAAAATCTTGGTGAATCCATGATTGTTTTTATCCTCTTGAGTCTTGCCTTTTAATTACACTAAATTTTCTCAAATTTATGTGGATATAGGGTGGATAGTTTTTGCTCAAAACATACATCCCAGACAATTTTAAATTCCATTTGATCTATTAATTTCCTTATATAGTTTCAGCTTTGAGGTGGACATGTTATTAGAGTCTGTGAATGCAGTTATTCAGCGTGTGTAATCTCTTTTGTAGAATATCAACAACAACATACAGAGACACCAATGTCTATCAAAGAAGTCTTATAAAGTACGTGGTTATTTGATCATATCCAGTCATGCTATTTGTATGTATATTATTCTGTTACATGGGCTAATGCTTTTATATGTGATGATTTAATAGACCCCAACCTAAGATGCAATGAGCGGTTCTATGGGCATCATGGGCTTGACGATTTGGATTTTCTGCAGAAGAATTTCCACATCTCCTCGCTAGGTTTCTCTGATTTCACGAAAGTATGGGCTGACGTATGTCCTAAATATCATCACAAATCACTTGATCATTGTAGCGGTCTATTCTAAGCCGCATGGCTCCAAGACTAGGCACTCCAAATAACATTTAATTTGCTTAGATTACTTACAAAATTTGGTTTGTAGAAACCCATTTATTTTGTTTGGCTGCACTTGAAGCTATATATATATATATATATATATATATATGTATAGAAGAATGCTTCATATAAAGGTCTGCTGGCTTGAAGTCTTTAAGAAAAGGTAAAGAAACAAAAAAAGTATTGTATCATTTTCAGTTTAAATTAGCATATGAGTAAATCTCTCAGTTTTCTTTTTCAAGGGAAATTCCATTAAAGAAAACAAGTCAAACGACTTGTGCTGAGCCGGAACAGAGTATAAAAGATCCAAATGATAGAAAGCAAAACGAAGAGCCGCTCCATGCCATTGCTGTCGAAACTAAGCCCTCTTTCACTATATGTGGAGTTCAGTTATTCTAGACTTCATTCTAACCTATACCAACTAATTAAGTTTTTGTTCGAAGAGATATGTTTTATTGAATGGCGAATAAAGTAATGATATTGGTAACTTTTTTGGAGCCCATGTTTGGTGTTCCTTCTAAAACAATTTTCATAGGAATTAATCAACTACATATCTTTTGCCAGTGAGTTTTGATTTTTTAGCATAGTATCTATACATGTTATAAGAGCATTTCTATCGAGACTCTTGGAAATCAATAGTATTGACGAACCCTAGTTAAAATAGTATGGTAGTTTGACAAGACTTCTGAAACTACCCCGTCCAATAACTTTGTTCTTTCATTTGAACATCTACTATGAATCAGTTTTTCTTGCACACCACTGTAAGGATATCATAGAAAGAGAAAATTAGATATGGGAAAACTAAGTTAATTGATGAGATTCTCTTATATGAATTCTTCTGGCGAGAAGAAAAACAACTTCAAAATGAGTAGATAGTACAGAAGCAGCACCAACTTCGACAAAGAACATCGAAGATGAAAAACCAGATCTAAATAAGGTTGTTGCAGAGTTTAATGCAACCACTGTAGATCCCATATCTAGTGGGTCTGGGAGAAGGGGTTTCAGCAGCGTTGAAGGCGTCTTCCATCGACATCGATGATGAGCTGAAGTGAGATATATGGATCATCGGTGCGGAGGGAGAAGACTGGAGTGGATCCAGTTGAAGACGCTAAACCGTTTTGTTAGAGAAATTGAAGCACATATTCAACTTCCACAGCCATGGATAGCCCGTCAATAATTTTTTTTCTTTGAAAGCAACAAGAAACACAACAGAGATAAAAGAAAAATGTGTGATATCTTGTGTTTTGGAACAATATATATATAAGTTTTGTCATTTGTTTTCAAGGTTTTATCGAGAAGTTTTAGTTATTTTCGAGTAATTACAAGTCTAGAGTAGATTAAGAGGCTCTTGGATGGATTCATGAAAAAATAGTACAAATTGAAGTTCTACTACAGAGCAGCCGAACAGAGAAACCTGATGGGTGATCCCGAGCGGATCAGCCCTTCGACTGCTCCCTATTTTTAAGGAAGCCAAGATATTATTTTGGAATTTCCCTTATATCCTTATATTTTTATCCAAAACGCCAGTAGCCTCAAATATTTTCTCATTCCCTTTATTTTCTAGGGTAGTTATTACAGAGAAACAAAACTCTAGAGATTCTCATTTGTTGTGATTTGCTACCTTGTAAAGGAAGAAGGCAATCTCTCTTGATTAGAGAAGAACCCTCTGAACCATATTTCTATGTATTTGCAATCATATTCTACATTTTGTTCACTCTTAATCTATGTGTGTTTCTTGCTTCAAGGCTGAGTAGTCGGCTTATTAGGTTTAGGGTGTTAGGGATCATGGATCATTGAGCTAGACACAAATATGATTGTTATTCTTTGATATCTCTATCTATTGCTAAACTTACTGCTTGAGTTAAACTGGACATCTAGCATCTGAATATAGCTTTAATCTAATCATCAAAAATGTTTTAGGTTGCTAGAAAAACATAGTTAGGCGATTTTTCCTTAGCCAACGAAAGCTGATGTTAAGGTAAATCGTGAACCGATTGAGTTCGAGCTTAATGCTCATCATCATTGTCTAATCCAAAGAACAATTTAGGTATTAGGATTGCTTGATAAATTGGTAGACACCACGACAGTGGGGTTTATCTAATCTTGTTTTTATTCTTTGATATATCTATATATTGCTAAACTTACTGCTTGAGTTAAACTGACCATTTAGCATCTGAATATAGGTTTAATTTAATCATCAAAAATGTTTTAGGTTGCTAGAAAAAACATAGTTAGGCGATCTGTCCTTAGCCAACGAAAGCTAATGTTAAGGAAAATCGTGAACTGATTGAATTCGAGCTTAATGCTCGTCATCATTGTCTAATCCAAAGAACAATATAGGTATTAGGATTTCTTGATAAATTGGTAGACACCACGACAGTGGGGTTTGTCTAATCTTGTTGTTCAACGTATGGTTAGAAACAACAAACCATCAACAGCCAAAGCCGCACAACGCCACAATTGACTACGGCAATCAAGAGAAACTTGCTGCTAAGTTGCAACAGATGCAACAACAGATGCAGCATATGCATCAGACCATCCAAGCGCAACAAGAAGCTGTTCTCTTCGCCACGCAGCAGCAGCCGCAACAGCATGAGCAAGCTGTTTCGATTGCGCAGAGAAAACTTCAGCGTAACTTCCCTAATACGCGCTCTGACACTACTCCTCCACCCTGAACTAGACAAGACTTTGAGATCAAGCCTGCTTTGATCACTTTAGTGCAGAGGAAAGTGTTCAATGGTCTCCCATCAGAGATCCCAATGGAGCATATTGAAAGCTTCGAAAAAGTTTGCAGCTTTACTCACGGGAATGGCATACCACCATACTACATTAAATGCATGCTATTTCTGTTATCTCTTGATGTAAATGCTGCAAGGTGGTTGAATTCTCTCCATACCGACTCTTTCACTTCATGGGAGCAGGTCCGATCATCGTTCCTAAGCCATTTCTACACGAAGGCAAAAAATACAGCTTTTAGGAACAAGATCTCCTCCTTCAGGCAGCTCACTAATTAGACCTTTTGTGACGCATGTGAGCATTTCAGTGACTACCTTAGATAATTCCCCCACCATGGATTTGAGAATGATTACCTCCTAGGCGTTTTCAATGATGGCGTTGACTGGGAATTTTGAAATTCTCTAAATTCCATGAGCAAGGGAGATTTCATGAGCCAAACGACTGAAGGAGCATTTGAGATGATTGAAAACATGGCAGCTAGCTCGTTCAACGAGAATCAGGAGACCGGCCGCTCCAAGAAATTCAATAGTATTGACACTCAAAAAATATACGAGTTGACAGCTAAGTTTGATCATCTGCTTAAAAACAACCAAGGGCAAATATATGTTATGGAAGAAGGAAGACCTGAGCAGGTCACACAAGAAGTTGCAGCAGAAGCAGAGACATGTGGTGATAAGAAGGAGGTTAGCTATGCTAATGGGCATGGGTATAAACATAACCAAGGGTACAATCATAACAAGGGTACAATCAGAACCACACCGATCAGAACTATCGACACATGGTGTTGGGTATCAGAGAGGCTTCTCGCCAAACTTTAAGGGTAAAACCTTATTTCTTAGATGATAGAAAAATTACCAAAGGACGAACGAAGAAAGGCCTCAGAATGACCAGAAACCGCTCCTGCTTCTGGGAGCAAGTCGCTAGATGAGCTGAAGAACCTAAGCAACATGATGCAACAGCTGCTCCAGCATCATCAAGTTCAATTAAAGGCACATAATCAGGTTACCACAAACATCAACACCATTATGAAAAAACATGTTTACCGATCTCAATACAAAATACGATATTGTGAGAACCCACATGCGTAGGATTGATGTTCAGCTTGCTTAAACAGCTGAGAGTGTCAAGAGGCAGAAAGGGACGCTCCATGGAAAAACTGATAAAATCCTAGGGCTAAGCACTGTAATGCAATAGAGCAGCTATTTGATGAGACTGCTTTAAGCGCAAAAGAGAGAACAGAGCACCCTGCTAGCTCTAAAGCGACTGCTCCTATCGAATTTGTTTAGACTCCACCAGTTTGAGTCTATGTTCCTAAGGTTCCCTATCCAGTTCCACCTAGACATTTGATGGATCCCATTAGTGCAGAGAAGCTGGCTGGATTTAGGAAGATAGCGAGAAGGATTACTAAAAAGATATCATTTGAACATACTTGGGAGATTCGGCCATATGCAAATGTTCTTCAAAAATTGTAGAGAGACTCAAGAGGAAATTAAGGCACTTTTTACGAAGGCATTAACACCATCACTGAAGGTATTTCCTAAGGTTGATGACCCTGGAAAGCTTGTTTTCCCATGCTCCGTCGCAGGAGTTTAATTCAAGGAAGCTCTTTGTGACTTCGGGTCCAGTGTTAATATTGTCTCGAAGGCAACTGTAGACGAGCTGGGCATTGTGGATGTTGAGCCTTCTCGGCCAGCTCTAGATTTTGCAAACTCCTCCACAACAGTCCCTTATGGTACTATTCGCAACCTTCCTGTCAAAGTTGGGGACTGTATTCTGCAGATTGAGTTTCAGATTTTTGAGATGAGCAAGGATTATGAGATGCTATTGATCCTTTCATGGCTACAATGGGAGCAATCATCGATATGCCTGATAATAGAATATCCTTCTCCAACATCAATAAGAAGATTTTCTATGAAGTTGTACCCACCAGATTTCCAACACTACACGCATCCTCCATCTTAGTGGTTAGCGGAGAACAACCAAAAATTGCTCCTAAGAAGGAGCTTGTGGAAAAGAGTGAGAACAAAGAAGTCCTGGATGGAGATCCTCACACTTATACCAAAAAAACTCAATGGAAATACAAAGGTGAATGAAAAAGTCTAAAAGAAAATGGGCAAGGATGATCCTACAATGACTTTGATACCGCACAAGTGTGATGAGAAATTCATTGAGTATGAGGTAAAGTGCAAAGGTATCTCTAAACCATGCTCTAAAGTCAGAGTCATTCTCATACATGAGCTGAAAGAGAAGGCAAAGCTGCTGTAAAAGGGTTGTTGAGTAGAGTTTTGAAGCTGAACATGTCTGACTGTTGAGCTTGTTTTGGAACAAGCACTCATGCTCAACCTAACTAAACCATATCACCAAGTCAATATAGTTACTTAAACCAAGCGCTTGTAGAAGGCAACCCACTTGTAATTACATCTATTACCTGATACGATAAACCAAGACCAGCAACGAGTTTCTGAACCTCGTAGTATGAACAAGGAGCTACATTATCCTCGGGTAGAATACCTTTTACAAAATCAGCAATCGCATCCACACAGTCTTCAGCCAAATTATAATCTGTTTTAATGCCCATCAGTCCTGTAGCAGATGATAAAGCTGAATGACCATCTCTGCAACCTTCGTACAATGGTTGCTTTCCAGCATCCAACATACCATAAAATCTCCAAGCTTCAGCAGTGGGTAAATCTCCCCCTCTAAAATGATCATTTACCATCTGCTTAGTACCTACACCATAATCTACTTTCGTTCTAATTGGTTCTTCTAATCTAACCACAGGATGAGGTTCGCTAGTACTACCATGTTCATAATCAGTTTCTCCATGATGATACCAAATTTTGTAACTTCGTGTAAACCCATTCAAATATAGATGACTCCAAACATTCCACTCTTTAATAACCTTTCTATTTTTACAATTAGAGCAAGAACATCTTAACTTACATGTTACTGCTTCCAGTTGTCGTTGAGCTAACCCCATGAATTCGGTTATACCTCGTTGGTATTCATCCGTAAGCAATCTGGTGTTCGGATCCAAATGAGGTCGATCGATCCAAGAACGAAAATAGTTTGAAGAAGACATGTTTTTTATGAATAAAATTCGTGTGTAAAGAGAGTAAGAGGGAGGATGAAGATATGGAGTGAATGAGGAGAAGAGGAGTGTGTGCATTTATAGGAGAAATGCCCCAGAATACCGAGGGAATTCCGACGCCAACGGCTAGTTCGTTGGAATTTCCTCGGAATTCCCCAACGGCTCTCTAACGTCTATATTTCCGTTGGAATTCATCGATTTTTTCCGAGGAGAGTAATTTTCCTCGGTATTCCGTCAGAATATTCCGACGGCTATAGGTTTCCTCGGAATATTCCGAGGAAAATCCGAGGAAACACAAAATTTTGTTTCCTCGGAATTTTCTCGGAATATCCTCGGAAAATTCTGAGGATTTCATTTTCCGTCGGAATGTCCGTCAGAATACCGCTGTTTTCTTGTAGTGTAAGTGTAAATATCATTACGATTTTCTTTTTACTTATTTTCAGTTTTAGTTTAATGAGTCTCAAGTAAAAAATCAGAAAACCCGAGATGCTTAAAAATTTATGGATTTCGGAAACGAAGCACCCATCCCTCTGACAGAGCGCCTGCTCCAGGCAGAGATCTGGCGATAGAGGACCCAAAATTTTCCGGAGCACCCGCTCCACACAAGTAAATATCTCGTCCAGAAAACAAAATTCATATTCTTGTTTACACCTTCTCTCTGATTTATTTTTACACCAGGGATGGCGTGAAGTAACTATGGGGGAGGGTCATTGTAGTTTACTGATTTTGTTTGTTCTTTTGGCTTTTATGCGTGTGTCTTGAGCCATTTTGATGTTTTTAGGATCGAGTCAGTCAAACTTTTGTGGGAATTAAGACCTTATTTTGTGATGATCATTAACCACCTCGTGCTTTAGTTATTTTATTCAGTGACTTTAGTAGTGACGAAAGACACAAATGGGGACCTTGAACACCCTGACATTATCTCATTTGGTTCTCCAGAAGCTTTCGGCTAATCTTGACTGCAATTCTTCTCGTTATGGGCATTAGATCAGAGAAATGGGAATACACTCAGAACTTCTTATCCTTTTTTATCCATCTTGCTGATCCTGAGTGGCTAGCTCATCCTTTTCTTGTACCCACCTTGAACCCCTAAGCCTTTATTTTGCCCTCATGCATTTTGCTTTTCAGTATCTTATGTGCAGATATATGCAAAAGGGCCAAAGAGGAAAGGATCGAGGCAGCGTCTTACTCGTTACTGCAGCTGAAATTCAGACCATTCGAGGATAGCATGCAAGATTATTAAGTGGAGAAACTCCTCCATAACCAAAGCCCCAGCACAAGAACGGGGGTAGAGAACCAGAAATGTTGCGCTATCAAAACCACCAGTGGCGAATCACAACCATCATGTATTACCCCCTTCTTTGTCACATCACCATGACTTTAGAAGTGGGTGTAAAGATGCCCCTAAGAGGAAACAAGCTTTTGAAAACCATCGATAATTCAAAACTGGTGTCAGATGAGAAAAAGGCCAAAGCCATGATATTCTTACGACACCAAATACATGATAGATTAAAAGATGAATATAATACGAAAGAGAATCCTGAGGGCCTATGGCAATCATTAAAAGAGAGGTGAGATCACCAGAAATATGTGATCTTATCGAAAGCTAAGCACGAGTGGATCCATCTTCGGTTCTAGGTTTACAAAAGCGTTAGTGAATATCATTATCCGATGTTCAAAATTACATCTAGGATGATGTTATGTGAAGATAAAATAAGTGATTATGATATGATCGAGAAAAATCTCTCCACGTTTCATCATGGAATTGTAGTCTTGCAACAACAATACGAGCGGATGAGTATTCCCATTACTCGGAGTTGATGCAAGTGCTTCTTGTAGCGGAGCAGGATAATCAACTCATGGATTTAAACCATCATGCTCGTCCCACTGGATCTGCTCCATTTCCTTGAACGAATGTTGCATCATCCAGTTATGATAATTGGAGAGGACGAGAACAAGGACGTGGTCAAAATCATGGTCGTGGAAGAGAACAAGGACGTGGTCAAAATCATGGTCGTGGAAGAGAACAAGTAAGAAGATTTTGTTCGTACGAATAAAGAAATAATAAGAAATTCCACCTAAATGAAAGGGGTGGGGATTATAAAAGGCAAACAGAAAAGGTTTGCTACAGATGCAGCTTGAAAGGTCATTGGGTACGTGGTTGTTGTACGCCAAAACACTTAGCCGATATGCATAGAGAATCGAAAAAATCGAGAGAGAAAGGAAGTGAAACAAACCTCATCTCTGATGAATATGGGCCATCCTTTCATGTTTTGAATGATGATACTCATCTCGACGTATCAAACTTTCTGGTTGATTCAGAGAGAATCAATGAGTGAAATAAGATCGATGTGATATAAGTTTATTGTATTATAATATTTATATCTTTTGTTGTAAGATATATGTTATGTTTTATGTTTAATGTTTATGTTAATAAAGTTTTATGAATATTTTAAATTTAGAAAATGCCAGAATTTGAGATTATAGATGGAGATATGTGTTTGGCAGATAGTGCATCAATGCACACGATAATTAAAGATAAAAAATATTTATGCAGTCAAAAAATAAAAGATTACGTTGAAAGCATAAGTACAATATTTGATAGTGCAAATATTATTAAGGGCTCTTGAAGAGTTAGCTTTTCAATGCCAAAGGGGACAAAATTTGAAATAAATAATGCATTATACTTCCCCGAGTCTCATAGAAATTTATTAATTTCTAAGGATATTCGGAGAAATGGATATCATATTGAGACTATGAGGAAAGATAGGATTAAATATCTTTGCATTAAGTCTGAGAGAAAACATATATTGGAAGAGTTAAGAATGTTATCCTCTGAAATATATTGTACGGAAATAAACATGACTGAGTCCTATGCCACAATAAACTTGAAGTTTACCAGTACATTTAAAATATGGCATGAGAGGCTAGAACATTCCAGTTTAGTCATGATGAGAAATATAGTGCAAAATTCAAATGGTCATTTGTTGAAAAACGAGAGAATGTCGCAAACAGGCGAGTTTACATGCAATGCATGTTCTCAAGGAAAATTTATTACTCGTCCATCACCAGCAAAGTTAGGCATGAATCACCAATATTTTTAGAAAGAATTCATGGTTATAAATGTGGGCCAATCTACCCACCGTGCGGGCCGTTTATGTATATCATGGTATTGATTGATGCATCTAGTATATGGTCAAATGTGTGTATTTTAATGAAACAAAATACGGCTTTCACAAAGTTCATTGCATAGATAATAAAGCTGAGAACTCAATTCTCAGAGTATGCTATTAAGAAAGTAAGACTTGATAATGCTAGTGAGTTTATATCGCAAGCTTTTAATGATTATTGTATCTCAGTGGGGATTGATGTGGAGCATCCAGTTTCCCATGTTCATACACAAAATGGCATTGCCAAGTCATTGATCAACTGTAGTTGATTGCAAGACCGCTGGTATTGAGAAGAAAGCCCTCAATATCAATATGGGGTCATGCTATTTTGCATGCGGCTGCACTGATTAACTAAGACTGAGTGCAAATCTTAAGTACTCTCCATTAAAATTTTAATCTAGGCAAAGCTAGATGTATCTCATCTCCGTGTCTTTAGATGTGCGGTCTATATTCTGATAGCTCCGCAACAAAGAAAAAAATTGGTTCCACAGAAGAGATTGGGAATATATGTTGATTATATGTCACCAAGTATAATAATGCATTTTGGACTGATACCTGGTGATATGTTTATGACATGGTTTGCTGATTGCCATTTTAATGAGGATGAATTTCCAGCGTTAGGGGGAGATTACATGGTGTACATTTCATTTTTACACCTTGACCCCCCTACAAATCAAAGATAGCTAGAAGTTCAGAAAATTATGCACTTGTACCAGATGCGTTCATAGATACGAAAAAGAAGACGAAATCAAATATACCCACTGAATGTTTCATCAAGAGTTGTTGTTCCTGAAGGACAAAGTAATGAAAACACAATGAATGAACCTAGGGTTCAATTAAAAACGGAGACGTCAACGGGTTCTAAAGATGAAAATCCTCGAAAGAAAAAAAAATTGGTTGAGCAAAGTGGAAAGGTTCTAGAAGAACTTGATAGTGAAAAATGTCTGAAAGAAGGCATAAATGAAAAGGTTCAAGAAGAACCAAATAAAGATAAGGATCCTGATGACGAGGAGGGAACATAAAATATGATATTTCCATTAACTATGCCCGAGATAAAAAGTTATGAATTAGAAATAAGATAAAAGATGTTGATGGAATGTCTCCTTTTCTGTGTCCAAAGAAATAGATCACGAAAGTGATGATCCAAATCCAATCCATATTAGAAGGTATGAAAAGACATGATTATGAGGAGTGGAAGAAGACCATGCAAACTGAGTTACTCTCCCAAAATAAAAGAAATGTCTTTGGACCTATAGTCATAACGCTTGAGGATATAAATCTTGTTGGGTACAAGTGGGTATTCGTGAGAAAAGTAAATGAGAAAATGAAATAACATGATATAAATCCCGATTAGTTGGCCAAAGCTTTTCTCAGAGACCGGAAATTGATTTTGAGGAAACGTATTCCCCGGTAATGAATGCAATTACGTTTAGATTTTTAATGAGCCTAGGAGCATCAATAATCTTGAAATGCAACTTATGGACATTGTGACTACATATTTGTATGGATTATTGGATAATGATATATACATGAAACTCCTTGAAGGACTAAAAATGCCAAAAGCGTTGAAAACAAAATCCAGGGAGATTTTTTTGGTCAAGTTACATCGATCACTATATGGGTTAAACCAATTCGGATGCATATGGTAGAATCGCTTAAGTGAATATTTACTGAAAAAAATATATGAATAATGTGATATGTCCATGCGTTTTGTAAAGAAATCGTCATCTGGCTTTGTGATCATTGTTGTATATGTAAATAACCTGAACATAATTCGAACTCAAAAGGAGGTTGATGATGAACAAACTCATATGAAAGAAGAGTTCGAAATGGAAAATCTTGGCAAGACAATTTTTTTTCTTGGGCTCCAAATAGAAAATCTCCGAGAAGAAATCTTTGTGCATCAATCAAATTATACGAAAAGGTTATTGATATACTTTTATATGGACAAAGTGACTCCTTTGTGCTCTCCAACGGTAATTAGATCTCTCGATGTTGAGAGAGATCCTTTTAGACCCTGTGAAGATGGCGAGGAAATATTAGATCCTGAAGTACCTTATATGAGCGTTATCGATGAGATTCTACATTTTGAAAATTGTACTAGACCTGACAATACTTTTGCTACTAATTACTTGCAATATATAGTTCTGCTCCTACCCGCAGACATTAGAAAGGAGTAAAGCACACATTTTGTTACCTCCAAGGTATAGTCAACTTAGGGTTCAGTTATTTTAGAAAACCCATGTTTAGTATGGTTGGTTTTGCAGATGTAAGATACTTATCATATCCTCATAAAGCTCGATCGTAAACCGGCTACGTTTTCACAATTAGTGGCACCGCGATCTCTTGGCGTACCCAAAAACAAACTCTAGTTGCAACTTCTTTGAATCATGCATAAACAATTGCGCTTCATAAATTATGTTGAGAATGTGTATGGATTAGGTCAATGAGTCACCACATACAAGGAATAAGTGGAATAACTGATAAGAAAGAGCCGACAAAAATATTTGAAAATATTTTGACGTGTGTCGCTCAACTCAAAGAAGGTTATTTAAAGAGCGATATAACAAAGCACATTCTTCCAAGGTTTTTCTCGTATATACGGGAGTTCGAGAAAAATCAAGAAGTGGACATCAAGTATGTACGGTCATGCGATAATCCAACTGACTTATTTACAAAGAAATCCTACTCCAACATTCTGAAAACAAGTTTACGATATCAGAATGCGGCATTTGCAACCTATGAAAAAAGATTATGTCCATTCTTCTCAAAGGGGAATTACTTTACAATATCTTTTTCTCGTCTTAGTTTTATCCTTTAAGGTTTTTCCGTAACTAAGTTTTTACGAGTCGATACGTAATGCAAGATGAATAATCAAAGGAAATATTAGAAATGATGATTATTCATCATGTAGGACACATATCACAACAGTGGCCATCCTCATCACTTACCCACATGTTCTCGTCTCTCCCTTAGTCATCTATTATTACTTTACATATGTATTTATTAAGTTCAAAGACAACATGACTAAGACATTTCTGATTGTATTATAAATAATATATGCAAAGAATAAATAAAAAATGTATGACAAGTTTCATAATTTTTCTCTCTCGTTACACAACACGCACACAAACATTCCACTCTTTCTATCTCACGTCCCACCATCTTTCTTTTTATTTTGTTTTATTATAAACATAATACTATACAATAAATAATACTATCTTATCTTTTATTTCACAATAAAAAAACAATAGTTTTATAACATTTTTTTGTCAACTATTTATTGGTAAGGCCAATAAGCACATTACAAACTAAAATAATGTTAAAGACCCATTCAAAAAAAGCTTAACCCATATATTAAATATTACAATTAAGAAAACATGTGTAGGCTATATTTTAGTTTCAGACACATAGCACCTTTCTGATTTTGCATGTACCGCTCCTAAAAATTCATCGCCGCTGGCAATTTTTGTCCTTCCGGAAAGTTTCACAAATTCCGGCCATCATCTCCACGTAACATTCACCAGGTCTTAAACATTTATTATCCAGATTGCACTTTTTCTCCAATAATTCTGGAAATAAAGAAGAATCTTAACTTACTGGATTAATTCAAAAAAACAGAGGAAACATAGATGATTTAGAAATATAATTTATCGAGACATCTTTTTACGGATCCCAAATCTTCTTTTCTGGTCTAAAGCTACTATTTGACCTCACCGTCTCAATATGGTTCTAAAGAGCAACTTGCATCCAATATTTACAAACTGAAACTTAACTCGGTTAGATGAAGAATTATGCTCTGATAAGAACCTATCAAGCAAATCCAGTCATTCAAGAACTTCAAATCTTCGAATAAACATGAAGAACATGCAAAAGGTGTTAACTAAAAAAAATAGGAAATTTTCATATTTACCACATTGTTGGCACACTTTTCTTTTTCATTTTTAGCTCCTTTAAATGGATACTTTCGTAAATATTACTTTTAAAAAATTTAAATGGATACTTTCGTAAATATTACTTTTTAAAAGATAAATTTTTTAAAAAATTAATTACAATTCTAAAAAACTTTATTCTTAAACCCTACTCCTACTCTCTCCCACCCCTTAGCTCTAAATCCTAAATTTAGATTAATTAACGCAAGTGTTATAAGTATGTTTTCCTCTCTTAAAAAATAAAAGTAAAAACGATTAAAATATTTTTGAAAAATAGTACAAAGAAAATGGTATTAATGACAATTTCCCAAAAAAATTCACTACCAAAAGAGGAAATTCGCTGAGCGAAAGTAAATCGATCATATTCGAATTATTTTACAAAAAAAACCCATAAATTTCTCTTGCTTCCTTTAAAAGATGTAGATTAATTAAGAGGAAGACAAAGAGAGTATTATTCTCTCTTTAAAAGGTAGAGAGAGGTCGACTAGACTAAACAATAATAGTCTTGTACCACTTAATAATTGAATCTCTAAACTTTTTGGGTGCAACGGGAATACATTTTTTTGGAATAAAATCTTCATGAATGTTTAATTCCTTTGCATTCCAAAAAACAGCTACCAGTCACAATAAAAATATGGAATGTCATTTCCATATCATTCCATATTATTCTAGAATTTTTTAATTTTCATTTGTAAAATTGTTCCAAATCAAAAACGTTTTGGAACAAGTGAAATGTTGATTCCATTCCTTTAAATTCCAGAAATAATAATTCCTATCATTCCATATATTCCATTTGTTTGTTACCATTTATAGCCTTTATTGTCTCTCGTTCCAGAAAACATCTCTCTATATTTCATGTCTCTCTCTTATTTTTACCATTTCTATATTTTTTTCTACTTTTTAACAACTGCGTTGAGGATACTTTATAATATCTCCAATCCATTTTCACATTCATTTTTATATTTTTTTCTAAAATAATATTTTTACGCGTATAATTTATAATAGAGTTTTTTATTTAAAAAATAAAAAGGCTATTTTCATCTCTACTTGTAAAAAAAATAAAATAGTATTTCTATATATTATTTGCTAAAAGAGAAATTATATTATAGAAACATATATTGAGAAATATTCACCAATATATTATAATTTTATATTTTACAAAAAGTCTAAAAATATACATTAGAAATGCTTTAAATCGCTAACAACTTAACATTCACAAACTTGCAGCCGAAGTATATATAAAACTGGGCTTTTTGCAAATTTGACTCAAAACTCAAAGTCAAACACAAAACTAACCTCTCCTTTTTTTGTCATTTCTTTTGTCCAATTCACCCCATATGTTCACATTATTTACGAAAATGCCACTGATTTTTTTCTTGTTTTTTTCTTCTGAAAATGGCATTTTTACTCTCTCAACCTCATCATCTTCAAATATTTACAATATTGCCATTGCCATCAATACCACAACCACCATGAACAACCAATTTGAAGCTCTTAATGCACCTAAAATTGATTGACACTACCTAAAATTGATTGGCACTAAATGTTATGAACAAAAAACAACATCTCTTTAACTTTGTCTCCATATTCATCCAAAAAATTCAAGCTTTTGATTCTAAATTTTTTATGCTTGGTAGAGCCATTCAAGCATACTAATCTTCGTGGGTTACTTTCGTTTGAGGTTCTGGGTGGTTGGAGAGGACTATTTGTGCTTAGGAAGTCATCTCACTAGTGAAAGGTATGAAATTGAAATTTTTTTCAGATTTGTTCGCGTCGAAGACTTACCCGTAAGTCGTCTGGCTGAAGAAGACTTACGGGTAAGTCTTCTAAGCACACGGGCGACTTACTTATAAATCGTCCAAATTTGTTTGTTAAGAAAAAAATTCTAGACGACTTATTTGTAAGTCGTCTAGGATAAACGGGTTAGTTTTGCATTTGACCGAATTGTGTCAGATCTTTGACTTTTCGGAGACGACTTACTAGTAAGTCGTCTCCGAGAAATCAAAAATTCAAATATTTTATTAAAGCTAGACGACTTACGTGTAAGTCGTCTCAGGTTACTTTTGCAATTGGAAAATAAAACTTAAATATTTAACTTTTCCCAGACGACTTACTTGGAAGTCGTCTAGGTAGAGGACCTTCCTGAAAGTCGTCCAGGATAAGCGAAGTCGTCCAGATTTTTTTCCGAGATTCTGGTCAAACCTTGCTTCTCTCGGACGACTTTCAAGTAAGTCCTCTACCTAGACGACTTTAAATTAAGTCGTCTGGGAAAAGTTAAATATTTAAGTTTTATTTTCGAATTGCAAAATAACCTGAGAAGACTTACAGGTAAGTCGTCTAGCTTTAATAAAATATTGAAATTTTTGATTTCCCAGAGACGACTTACTTGTAAGTCGTCCAGGAAAAGTCAAATATCTGACACAACTCGGTCAAATGCAAAACTAACCCGTTTATCCTGGACGACTTACTAGTAAGTCGTCTAGAATTTTTTTCTTAACAAACAAATCTGGACGACTTACAAGTAAGTCGTCCCATTTTAAAGTCAATTGCAAAAATGACCTATTTGGACGACTTACTTGTAAGTCGTCTATGTCTTCCAGACGACTTAACCGTCAGTCGTCTGCGTCAATGTTTAGTAAACTTTCATTTTCTCTATGTTTACTAATGTGTTTTATTTTGAATTTTTGCAGATGTTGCGTCAGTTACATGCAGTGTATGGAGAATGGTTTTTGGAAGATTCTAATTGGGATTTTGTGGTTGATAATTCCAAAGGAGCGAGACTATTTTTGTTGAGTGAAGGTTCGACACATGCTGAACTTGTTGCAATGGTTCAAGAAGATTATAACCTGGACATGAGCACAGAATCTGTGGAGATAACCTACTTGTTACCAGCTGAAATGATGCAGGCTCCAGACACTCCTCCTATTCATGTTACAAGTGATAGACAAGTTCGAAACTTGCTCGAGATAACCAAAACGCATGGAGTACGACTTTGTGTATCAAGCCATAGCAAGGTGGAAACAGTTTCAGAGGAAAGGGAAGAGGAGGATGAAGATGATGAAGCTGATGAGTTTTTTGAAAATGATAATGATTTGGTTGAAGATGAGAATCATAATGGGGAAGAGGATGATGGGGAGGAGGATGATGGGGAGAAGGATGTTGATATCTCTATTGTTGCTGAAGCGGACGAGAATGGTGAGGATTACAGTGTTTATGGAAAGGTTAAAGATGAGGATTTGGAAGAAGATGATGATATGTGTTTTGAAGAATTCAAAAAGACTTATGCTATTGAAGGAGAAGGATCGAATGGTAACAGTATCTACGTCAACCAGAGTTTTGTTAGCAAGGATGCACTGCTTTCAGAGCTGCGGTTGACAGCAGTTAAGCGTAAGTTCTCCTTCAGAATATATAAGTCAACGAAAACTCTCTTTGTGGCAACCTGTCGGGTTAGTGGTTGTGGATGGAAGATGAGAGCGAGTGTGAAACATGGAACAAACACGTTTTGGGTAACAAAGTATGTGGAAACACATACATGCTCAGTGGGAGACCGAATCGCTCAGCGGAGACACTGTACTCCGAAGTATGTTGCTAGGCTTTTCATTGATCGTGTTGGAATCATTGATGGGTTGAATCCACAGCATATCACTGATGCAATGAAGAACATGTTTGGCATGACGCTTGATTACACCACTTCATACAGAGCACTGGTATATGCACAAATATTGGTGAGAGGATCAGCAGAAGATGGGTATTCGCGTCTACCATCATATCTCGAGCAAATCTCCTTAGCAAATCCCGGTTCTATCACAGCTATAGAACTTGATTCTAAAAAAAGATTTAAGTATCTATTTCTCTCTTTTGGAGCTTCTATCAGAGGTTTTAAGTATCAGAGAAGGGTCATTGTCGTGGATGGGACTCACCTACATGGGAAGTATGAAGGTACTATGTTAGTTGCAACCGCACAAGATGGGAATTTTCAGATATTTCCATTGGCTTTTGGGATCGTAGATGCTGAAGATGACCCTTCTTGGGAATGGTTTTTCACAAAATTGGCTAGTTGTTTATCTGATGAGCAGCCTCTCGTGATAGTCTCCGACCGGCATGCAGCCATTAAAAGTGCGTGTGACAAGGTGTTTCCCTGGGCAACCCGAGGAATATGTTATTATCACCTTCAAGATAACATTGTCAAAAAGTATAAAGGGAAACATCTCTTGTACTTGGTGAAAGGTGCTGCTTATGCCCATACGGTTTCAGATTTTAACCGGTACATGGCTGAGATACGGAGTGCAAACCCGGACCTTGCAACGTATTTGGAGGATGCCGATGTCACCCTATGGTCAAGGGTTTATTCTCAGGGGGACAGGTACAACATAAAAACAAGCAACATCGCAGAATCTATTAATTCCGCACTGAAGCGAGCTAGAGGATTTCCTATTCAGTTCCTATTGGAGTACATAAGAGAGAAGCTAGGAAAGTGGTTTTGGAAAAGGAGAGATGATGCTTTGAGTCTCCCAAGTCACCATAGTCGCGGTGTTGAATACTTGCTTGCTGTTCGATCGGAGATAGCGGATACGATGAGGGTTCAACCAATTGATGGATGGCGATTCTTTGTGAAAGGTGGCAAAATGGACTGTGTGGTTGATTTGGAACATGGAAAGTGTGATTGTGGTGTTTATGCAGTGGAGAAAATACCTTGCTCTCATGCTATAGCTGCTGGAATACATGCTGGTTTGCATATCTCCACACTTGTAAGTCCAGTGTACTCAAAGGATTATTTGTTTGCAGGATACTCAGAAAATATATATCCTTGTGTTGGACAACAAGTTGAGGAACGCACATGCTTGCCTCCGGAGGTAAAACGTGGTCGGGGAAGACAGAAGAAATCAAGATGGCAATCCTGGTTGGAGCTATCCAGGATGAGAGGACGCAAACCCAGGAAAAAACACAGGGTTTATAGATGCTCAAATTGCAATGAAACTGGTCATACGAAACCACAATGTAAGGAACCCGTAGACGACTAACTTGAAGGTCGTCCAGACGACCTTCAAGTAAGTCGTCCAGAGTTTATTCCTCCAGAAGACCTTCAAGTAAGTCGTCCAGAAGGTTAGTCCTCCAGAAGACCTTCAAGTAAGTCGTCCAGAAGGTTAGTCCTCCAGAAGACCTTGAAGTTAGTCGTGTAGTGTTTATTCTTCCACAAGACCTTAAAGTAAGTCGTCCAGAGTTAGGTCGTCCAATATAATGTTAAGTCGTCTAATTGTCATGTATTAAGAATTTGTGTTTAGTCTATGTATTCAGTTAGGTCGTCCAGTATTCTGTTAGGTCATCCAATATAATGCTAAGTCGTCTAATTACATTAAAAGTTCAATATAATGCTAAGTCGTCTAATTATCATAAATTACAAGTTTAAATACACACAAATCCTAATCTATCATAAATTACAAGTTCAAATACACACAAATCCTAATCTATCATACATCATATGTTCCAAGGTTTTTTACAATGTCATCGTTTTCTTTCGCATACTGCTCAGGAAGCTCTTTAAATATATCGACCGCCATCTTATCCCTCATAGTCTTCGCGTTGGGCTTAGCAAAGTCTTTTTGGTTAAATGGCATCCCAAGAGCATGACATTCAATGTACCTCAGAGTGTACACGCCACAATCACCAGATCTGGCCTGAGGGATATTGGTTGGTCTCTCATACGTGAATGGCTCCAGTGATAACTGGTCACGTTGAGAAACGGATGCGCACTCAAAAAGCAGATAAGGGAGCATCTGGAGAAAATGCTCCATTATCAGATCCAGTTCTTGAGAGGAGATATGTGAACGAATGCTGTCCCAGACGACTATGTGTCTCTTAGGGATCGATATCCACAGCGCAATCCAATGAGTGTCGCTCTGGTTCACTGGCAAATAGATATCATCAACATCCGTCCCCCAAACCTTGTCCGTCCTGCAAAATGATGGTAACTCGCCTGAATAATAAGCCCACGCCCCACCAGGAAGTCTTCTTCCTAAACCATAGCCATCGGGCTGCGAATTCTTAAAATCCTGGTAGTTAAATCTCCATTGTTGAGAAAAGAGATGATCAAGGAAGCATATTCTCTCGCTCCTGAAAAGGTGTGGCGTCTCCTGGTGCCTCTTCCTCAAAACATTGATCCAAGCATCCATATGCTGCGTATAAAATAATACAAGTCATAAGATACCAGAAGACTTACCATAAGTCGTCTGCGTAGAAGACTTACCATAAGTCGTCTGGTAAGTCGTCTTCGTAGACAACTTACCAGACGACTTATGGTAAGTCTTCTACGCAGACGACTTATGGTAAGTCGTCTGGTAAGTCGTCTGGTAAGTCGTCTATGTAGAAGACTTACCAGACGACTTACTAAGTAATCTACTAATCAGTTTTGTCAGACGACTTACACAATCCTCCAGCCAAGCTAGGGGGGTCCGAAGGACGTGATACCACCAAGTCGGACTTCTACGAGGTTTCTTGTCTACAGGTGTTTTATAATGACTGCAAACACGAAAAGCAATTAGTTTTTATAGGGAGAAGCTATTATGCGAAAAGCAATCACTTACGGATCAGTTTGCAACCATTCGACGAGCTCCTTCAACTTCTTCCTGTCAAGTGCTGCAAAGGGATTGTAGCCTCTAGAAGGTTTTTTCGTGTTTGCAGTATAAGGAGATCTCTGTGAGGCAGCAACTTTCCTGTTTCGCTCAGTCTTTTGACGGACAATTGCCAAAGCAGTTTCTCTCTTGTCCTCATATCTAGCAACCTGCTGCTGTTTCTCTGCTGGAGTGAAACTTGTTTTTTTGGCCAATAGAACAAGGCTCTCAGATGCGGACTCATCGTTAAAACTCTCATCAAGAAGTGTTTTATCCTTCTCTCCTTTAACACTCTCATCAAGAAGTGTTTTATCCTTCTCCCCTTTAACACTCTCATCCAGAGGTGTTTTATCCTTCTCCCCGTTAACACTTTCATTAACCCCGGGAGAGGCAGTGGGTTGAGAGGATGAGCCTTTAGGTTGAGAGGATGTGCCTTTAGGTTGAGAGGTAGTGGGTTGAGAGGATGTCCCTTTCCCTTGTTTGGTGATACCAACCTTCTTCTCCACTGCTTCCACCCTTTCCGACAAATGCTTGATCTCCATAAGGCACGTCCCAAACCCTTCCCTCATCGCATCAAATATGTCCTTGAAATTTCTTTCAAGGTCCTCTTTGCTCATCCCAAGCACAGTCGTAGTAACCTCTGGACGAGCCTCTGTGCGAACCTCTGTGCGAACCTCTTCACCAGCCTCTGCAAACTTCCCTGAAGGTGCCTCTGCAGGTGCCTCTTTTTTAGCCTCTTTACGAGCTTTCTTCAGAGGTCTTGGACTCTCTTCTTCTACCAAAACTATGGCTTTCTTTGATGGACTCACAACCACCGGCTTTGTATTGACCCAAGTACTGGTGACTTCCCAGCAATCCATGGTCCACTTCCACGGTCTCTGAATAAACATAACTTTAATTATGTTCTCCGCGGGAAGGTCCTCAGCATCAGAGTCCCATTTTGGAAACATTTCACCATAGTCCTTCTCAACAAAGTTCACCACCGTAGTCTGCAGTAAATATAAGATATGAACTTAGATGTTTGACGGATTAACTTATAAATAAGTCGTCTGGAAAGTCGTCTGGAAAGTCGTCTTGAAAGTCTTCCTACTGGACGACTTACCAGACGACTTAATTAAGTCGTCTGGAAAGTCTCCCAGTAGGAAGAATTTCCAGACGACTTAATTAAGTCGTCTGGTAAGTCGTCCAGTAGGAAGACTTTCCAGACGACTTAATTTTTGGAGTAAAGGATAGAAGTAAATACCTGTCTGCAGATAGCATCTTTAAAGCATATGCGTCCTTTGCCACCCATGTAAGCCAGTATCGGTGGAGACGGTCTGTTTGGTATGGGATTACCATAATTAGCAGCCAATTCCGGCAGAGCTGTGTACACCCAGACCTGGAGAGCTTGTATAAACCCATCGACAGTGTAACAGCCCGAAATATCTTTGCCCTTCAAAGAGTCCATCAGCACCTTGAACGCGACTCTCCCCCATGGATAGTTCTCAAAACGTTCTAAATCCATCACTAGCCTTGCCAGACTAACCCTTGTGGCGGTTGAATACTTTCTCCCTTCAATATATCCAGTGAAGATGGCAAGGTACCCGAGCCGCTTGCGATCTTCCCGAGACCACCCTTCGCATCTCTCAAATGCTGCTATTATCTGCTCAGTAGATGGCCCAGCTTCGACATGAACTCCCAACATGTCCCAGAAAGAAGCCATCTCCTTTGTAACAGCACACCTCGGTCTCTCAAGGTCCTCTATGTACTCGCAGTTTAGACCAGTGAGGTTTTCAAACTCTAACAGTGAAAACCTCACAGGTTCTGGACCAACTAGACTCCACAGCTCGTACTTCTTCTTTATGTCCAGCTGGAATCCGAGCATGTAGTGCACCAGCCTTGAAGCCCAAGCAAATCCGAGCTCTTTAAACTTGATGAAAACTCCCAACTTTGACTCCTTTAGCTCTTCATATTCGTCACCATGAAGAGCATTCTTTAAAGCATTATGCAACTTCGTACAATCCGTATGATAAGAAATAGCTTTCATTGCTGGGGGCTCTTCCCCTAATGTATGCAACCTACGGGGGAGTTCTGGAATATCCATTCTTTTTGTCTGCAAAACAATGAAAGACAACCATCTCAGTATAACATTTTAATTATAAGTCTGGAAGACTTGTAATTAAGTCGTCTGGAAGACTTTCCAGACGACTTATAATTAAGTCGTCTGGAAGACTTTCTAGACGACTTAATTATAAGTCTTCCAAGACTTCCAGTAGACATTTTTAGAGCATACCTGAAAATTCGGAGAAGCCATAGTCGCCTTCGACACAGGGGTTATAAATTTACCAAAATAGACAGCCAAAAAGAAATGCGGTGAGAACGGTGGTGAGAACGGTGGACTTAAGAGACAACGTTTTAACTTACCTCGCTAGGGTTTACAGACACGCCTCTGAAAGAAACGCCGCTAGGGTTTACAGACAAACGCCGCTAGGGTTTACAAACAAACGGCGCTAGGGTTTACAGTCAAACGGCGCTAGGGTTTACAGTCAAACGGCGCTAGGGTTTGAAATAGAGGAAGTGGCGGTGAGAAAGGTGGTGAGAATGACGGTGATAACGGCGGTGAGAAACGGTTGTGAGAATGATGGATTACAGAGAATCGTCGGAAATCGCCTTCGAAATCGCCTTCGAAATCGCCTCTTTGAGAGAATGACGTTACAGTTTCTAAATTTCGCGAAACAGTAAACCAAAAAAAAAAATCTTATATATGCCCGGTAAAAAATCCGGTTATGTTTAAAAGCACATTGGTAAAATGGTAAAACTAAAGGTTCGGTCCGGTTTGAACGTGCATCAGACGACTTACTAGTAAGTCGTCTACCGTAAATATTCACCAGACGACTTACTAGTAAGTCGTCCCAGACCCTAACCCTAACCCTAAACGAAATTGACTAAAATAACTAACAAACCACGTTATAAAATCAAATTATACTTAAATAGTGTTTACTATACACAGAAATAAATACACTTAGGTCAATTTTAAATTTTTCAAAAAAACATTTATGCTTTCCAAAATCTAACCCTAAGAACACATACAATACTACAACATATGTTGGCAAAACCTAAACCAAAGAATATCATGACTCACTACTTTCACTCATCTATGTTGAAAACAATTAAATTTTGTTATATCTTAATTTATATTTCTTTAAACATACGTTAATTACATGATTTCAATTTTTCACTTATCAAAATATTTTTTACAAAATTTTAAATTATTTTTAAGAAGTACTATACTAGACGACTTACTAGTAAGTCGTCTGGACAGAAGACTTGCGGGGGTTAGAAACGTAAAAAAAATTCCGTTTTTTTTTGTTCACAAGGGGCTGGTTGTAATTTCAATAGCCTTTTAGGTTACTTTTGCATTTGATTCAAGTTTGGGTTTACTTTTGCAATTCAAATCAAGTTTTAGGTCAGTTTTGGCAAAAAACCCTATAAGACTAGCAACTTTTGTTTTGACTTGATTGAAGCTATGAATACTAGTGGTCGGAAAATCCAATATAATATACACATTGAAAAAGGCATAACATTAGAGATTTTGCCATCTTTTCATATATAACCTTTAAGGTTTACATCAAAAGCATATGCCAAGCATAAAAATTCTCATTCAATCTTATATGAGTTCCATCTGATAGTTTTAAGTGATCAAATCCATAGTCTACCAGAGTTATATAGACTAGGGATGGAATTATTATGCGAGATCCAGATTCGATCTGATATCCGATTCGGATCCACTCTGAAAATTTGTATATCTAGAAGGGTCGGACCCAAATCTAGATAATAAAATGTTGGATCCGTTAAATCTGAATCCGAATATTTTGTTTTTTAGTTCGGATATCCGGATCTGTACTTTTTATTGATAATTATTTCAAAATAGCAACATGCATATATAAAAACTAGTTTTATTTATTGTAATTTCATTTTATAATAGTATATATAAAATTTATATAAATTTTGTAATAGTATACATAGAAATAATTAAAATATTATATATATTTTATTTTTAAATTACTATTAATATTTTAATTTATTTTTAATTTATTCTAGATCCGGATATCCGCCGGATATTATAATTTTTAGAAGGATCGGATATCGAGGAGCCCAATATTCAGATAAGAATAGTACAACCATGAATCTGCCAGATAAGGATTCAAATACCTTAAAATTTTCCGGATACCGGTCCGTCTCACCTTTAATATGGATTTTAATTACTAAAGTCAGTTGATTTTTAAAACTAAAATATACTAAACCATTAAGATATGGGGAATTTTCAAAAATACCACTTTCCTTGTACCACTTTTTATTTTTACCTTCATTAAACAGATATTTTCAAAAATACCACTTTTTGAGGGACAATTTTTAAAAATTAATTAGAATCCTAAATTTTAAATTCCTAAACCCTACCCCCACCCTACACCACCTCTTAACTCTAAACCCTAAGTCTTAGATTAATTAACCCAAAGGTTACAAGTGTCTTTTTCTCTCTTAAAAAACAAGGGTAAAAGTGATTAAGGTATTTTTGAAAAGTGGTACAAGGAAAGTGGTATTTTGGCAATTTCCCTTAAGATATTCAATATGCCAGCTTTCATGCGATTTAGCTATTAAAATCATATAATAATAATAATAATAATAATAATAATAATAATAATAATAATAATAATAATCTATTAATAATAGCAATCCTAATTAATGTCAAAGGTTGTGAACTCAAATTAAGGACATTGTGTCTTTCTGTAATAAAATTGCTTTTTTAAGTGATGTGTCTATTTAAAATATATTATAAAATATAATTTTAAAATAACTACCTATATATTGAAAGGACCTGATTATTCATATATGTTTTTTTGAATTGATATGTTTATTCAAAATATATTGTAAAAGTGTCTTTTAAAATAACCACCTATTAATTTAATAGATGTGATTATTCATGATGATTTTTGAAAATCTATAAATAGTTTATGTCTATGCGTTTCTCAAAGTAAAATTTTACTAATCTAAAATAAAATGGTGAAGAAAAAAAGTTATATGCACTTGAAGTTGTTAACAAAAAATAGTAAAAATGATTATTGGTGTTTGGATAGCCGAAAATCCTAATCAAAACAAAGAAGTTATTAGCCTTAATCTTCTACATATTTAAGTGTCTCATATATGTAATCTTTTACTAATTAATTATAATTTCTGCATCGTATTGGTAGATTTTTGGGGAATTTTCAAAAATACCACTTTTCTTGTACCATTTTTCATTTTTACCTTCATTAAAAAAATATTTTCAAAAATATCACCTTTTTAAGGGACAATTTTTTTTAAAAATTAATTAGAATCCTAAATTTTACATTCTTAAACCCTACCCCCACCCTACACCATCCCTTAACTCTAAACCCTAAGTCTTAGATTAATTAACCAAGGGTTATAAGTGTGTTTTTCCTCTTAAAAAATAAAGATAAAAGTGATTAAAGTATTTTTAAAAAATAGTACAAGAAAAATGATATTTTTATCAATTTTCCTAGATTTTTTCTTGAATTTTACTGACACGTTGTTTTTTTCTTGTTACAAAATTTCAGATGACTATTAGCCTCTTAATCAAAACTTCTATCATGTTGAAGTGTTAATTGTAAATTCTAATGTTTTATACAGAGACAAAATTATATAATTGGTATGGCTCAATGAATTCAAGATCGTTTCTATTCATTTAATTTAAGCTTGATATAATATTCTTTGAACTAAAAAGTTGTGCAACTGTATCTGCAAATACAAAACCAGAGTTCGATTAAACTCTAGTCTGCAATGCAGTTGCAGTAATTATTTTTTTGTTTGTTGTAAGGATGTTATGGCCAGTACAATGACAGTACAAAGAAAGCAATTGAGATTTCCAGAAGTGTGAATGCAGAGCATCACACTCATTTCAAACTAGATCTCCTGCTGGTTCCAATAAGAGAATTTTCAAAAATATCATTTTTTGTATCATTTTTCATTTTTACTTTTATTAAAGAGACATTTTCATAAATGTCATTTTTTAAGAGGCAATTTTTTTAAAAATTAATTAAAATCCTAAATTTTACATTCCTAAACCCTATCCCATCCTACTCACACCCCTCAACTCTAAATTCTAAGTCTTAAATTAATTAATCCAATGATTATAAATGTGTTTTTCTCTCTTAAAAAATAAGAGTAAAAGTGATTAAAATAAAAGTGAAAAGTGACACAAAGAAAATGATATTTTTAACAATTTCCTTTCCAATATACTTGATGAAGTTTTTACAAAACTTTTGTGTATACCAATACACATCTTTGAGCACTAACATGTTACTTCAAAAATTCAAAAACAACAATAGATAAAACAAAGGACGTCGGACAAAATACAACTATTGCCAAGCGAGTTACACACGAACAAGGCATTGAAGGTTATACACTTATAATCATCTAGACTGGGTAATTTTGTTAATAAAACAAAATTACCCTACCTAATCGATTAAGCTCCTACACTCAACAACAAATATTCCGATCGAACAAAATTCTCCTACCTAATTATTTATCACTGAGACCAATTTTTTTCACATGTACTATTAATGATACAAATGGAAAGAGGAACTTACCAGATTAAATCAGGTCCCAAGCGAGGGTCAAAAACCTAAGCGAAATTGTCAAAAATATCACTTTCCTTGTATCACTTTTCAAAATACTTTAATCACTTTTACCTTTGTTTTTTAAGAGGAAAAAACACACTTATAACCCTTGGGTTAATTAATTTAAGACTTAGGGTTTAGAGTTAATGGGTGGTATAGGGTGGGGGTAGGATTTAGGAATTTAAAATTTAGAATTCTAATTTATTTTAAAAAAATTTGCTCATAAAAAAGTGGTATTTTTGAAAATGTCCCTTTAATGAAGGTAAAAATGAAAAATGGTACAAAGAAAATGGTATTTTTGAAAATCCTCCAAAACTTAATTGTTCAGTGAAAAGGAAATACATCAATTAAGAATATTTGAACCAATCTATTTCGTGCCAATAACCTCTTGTAAAGCAATTAGAAACAGACCTCAATCTACAAACTATATACTCTCGTTTTCAGATAGAGAGGTTTTTCAGAAAAAAATCCATGGTAAGCAACGGACAAAATATGTAGGACAATAAAATTGAATGAAAATAAGAACAATGATGAAGAATAGTTTTTATGAATTTGTTAGCAAATTTTATTTTGAAAGGTTGTGTCTATTGATTTGAGAAACCGTAGTTCAAACTGAAACGAAAGGAGAAATTATCAAAAATAGCACTTTCCTTATACCACTTTTCAAAAATACCTTAATCACTTTTATCATTGTTTTTTAAGAGGAAAAACACACTTATAACCCTTTGGTTAATTAATTTAAGACTTAGGGTTTAGAGTTAAGGGTGGTGTAGAGTGGGGGTAGGGTTTAGGAATGTAAAATTTAAAATTCTAATTAATTTTAAAAAAAATTACCCTTTAAAAAAGTGTTATTTTTGAAAATGTCTCTTTAATGATGGTAAAAATGAAAAGTGGTACAAGGAAAGTGGTATTTTTGAAAATTCCCTAAACGAAAGAGGCACCGTTTAGATTAGTAACTGAAGACGTTTTAAATTTAAACGGAACTAAAATTTTACAATTAGATTGCATAACAAAGCAAGGGTAAGTACTACAAGCAGACATGTAAGAAGATTAAACGGATAACACATGGTTTAAGATGTATTTAGTGAGATGTAAATTCAATAGATGTAAAATTAGTAAGGAGCAAAACATATATGAATGACAACTCTTCACTTGGAACCTTAGCTAAATGAAACAATTTTGGAAGTTGTAAATAATATTGTGTCACTGCAAAACTATAAATAATCCATGTTTTTAGTATGGTATTGTATGATTATAGGAGAGAACTTTCAATTGGGAAGAAAAACAACTATTGGTAAATGAAAAAAATTTCCAAGTTGTAAATAATATTGTGCCTTTACTCAACCACATACACGATGGTACGAACCTGTCTTTATCATAGATTTTTATAGGTTTTGAAAAAGTTATATTTTTTTTGTCTAAAGTTGTGTTCTTCATTTCAAAAACTGCATAAATTGTTAAATGATTCTCTTTTTTTTTTCTTTTTTTTTCAAACAGTCATTCTATTACTCAAACTTGAGGTGGTTTGGAAATCCAGACCGGAATAGAACAACCAACAAAACAAATAGATCTATGAAAAGAGCGAGCATTTCTAGCAAGTACATCCGCAGTTCCATTATGATTCCTCGGGATATGACTGATCTCAAAATCAGGAAAGCAAATCAAAAGTGTTTGGATCACCTCAAGTTCGGTTGAAAAGCTTCGCCAAACTTGCGGTTCCGAAACCATTGCTAAAGGATTCTCAAAATATCTGATTATGCATATTTTTCATAAAACTCCTAGAAGTGTTTAATTAGTTATTGTTAGTTCAATTTCATAGCTATTTTATATGCATTTAAAGAATACTAAAATTATCTAAAGATATTTGGATAATTTATTTATTTTATAATATATACATTTATAAACCGTTGCAACTATGGACGATAGTAGCATTTGGTGATTAACCATTACAATTATGATAAACCTTTGTAACTATTAGTAATAGTAGATTTTAGTGATGAAACATTGCAGTTTCCAGTGACAACTCTTGTAACTATTGGTAATCATAAACTTTAGTTACGAACCAATGCAACTTTTGGTGATAACTGTTATAACAATTGGCTAACTAGTAGAATGTTTGGTTGTTAACAATTGCAACTCTCCCTCAACTCTAAGTTTAGGTATTGACAGGTAATAATTAGAAACAAATAAGTTGTAGAAACAAAGAGAAAGATCTATTTTTCAAACGATCATCATAGATCTTGAAAAAGTACATACAATACAAAAATTTCATTTCTTATTAATGTATTTTAGTCAAAAAAACAAAAAAAACTTTATTTTTCAATTGATTACAACCCCAAATAAATAATACAATTACTAATAATACCAAAAATTTTAGAAATATTTGAAGGTAAATTCTTTCATCTTCAAAATTACATAGGTTTTAATTCATGTTTAGTTAGTTGATTATTTCTATATATTATACCTTTAAATAATCCAAATAATATCTAAAGTATATCTTTTCATTCATTTCTTTTTCCTTGAAAATGATATATGAATGTGTCTTTTTCTTATTTGTTCAATATATATAGGGGTTTATTTAAAATCAACCTACCATTTCAAGTACCCCAAAACCAACTTTTTTTTGTCATTGCTATTCACCATTGAAAGTTCCAAACCCTCCTTATGTTTTTGAATTATTTACAAATTGCCATTATTAGTTAATTATTTAATTATTTCAAAAATAGAAAAAAACCTATTACACCCTAAACATTTCTTCTTATTTACAACAATGTCATTGCCATCATTTTTTTCAACCACCATGAACCACCATTTTGAGCTTTCAAAAGATCAAAATTTCAATTTGTAATCACTTTTTTTTCTTTCTAAACCAACAAATCTTCATTTTCTCTCATTTCCTTTCCATTTTCATCTAAATAATTCCTATAGCTTTCATTTTTATAAGCTAAAATTTTATATTTTCAAGTTTATTCAGTTTTGAGTCGACAAAGGTGGTTTCTTTTGCTCATATTTGGAGTTTGGGCAGTGGTAAATGGTGGAAACGAGTTTTACCATCGGAAAGAGGTAACTAGTTACATTGTTTTCATTATTTTTTAGATCTGTGTCCCAATAGTAGATTGTTTTGTATGTCTACACAAATGTGTAGACCTACGATGCGGTCTACTTTTCAACGTATAGGTTATTTTTACAATTGACCAAATAATTTTTTTTCGTAAAAAAGACTACCCTAGAAGTGTGCGTTTTAACCTTTGAAAAAAACGTGAGTAGACTTACTAAGAAATCTACATAAAATAGGTTAGTTTTTGAATTTGACCGAACTTTGGGAAACTTTTGACTTTTCATTGTAGACTTCATCGGAAGTCTACATTATGTAAACTGTTCTGGAGGTCTACAAAAAGTTAGTTTTGCATTTGACAAAATCTTTGATTGTGTTGAATAAGTTAGTTTTGTATTTGTCTAAAATATTATATAATTGACCAAAACCAAAAAAAAAGGTGTAGACTTCATATTCAGTCTACTAATTTCATAAAAAACGTAGAATACATATGAAGTCTACTATTTTATTTTGGTCAAATGCAAAATTAACATGTCCGATTTGGGAGTATGTTTTTGGTGAAGTCTAGACATGTGTAAACGTTCATCAATCTATTTGTAAAAAGTCCAACTTGGTTAATTGCAAAAACTAAAATGTATAAAAAAATGTAGACTCTAAATGAAGTCTACTTTTGAATCAAATCTTGGTTGAATTTTGGTTAATTGCAAACATTAACCTTCTCAAAATGTGGACTGGAAGAAAGTCTACACATATAAAATCGCAACTTTCTTAAAATATAGATAATAACTCGTGGATTTTGAAATTGCAAAAACTAACCCAAATTGTAGACCTACATGACAGTCGAGATACGTAAACTGAAAAGAAAGTCTATTAATTTATAGATTGAATTATGAAGTCTATATAGAAAAATCTATAAAAAGTGGATTTGTGTATTATTCATAATAAACTTTCAAGATTTTTTAGTTTTAAAGTGTGTGTTAGTTAATCCTAATGATCTTGTACTATTTTCAAAAGATAATCTTTTATAATTATGAAATAATGAACTTTTTGGTTTGACTACATTGTTAACTAATAAGTGTGGACTTCTTTGTAAGTCTAAATTTATATTATTATCAAACAAGAAGTTTTTGTTATCTACTTTTATAAACTATATTCTTTTTGCATGGAATGGTTCAGTTGCCTGTTGTATAGAGAGAATGGAAGGTGAAAACACATCACCTACCGATGAAACTATCGTGTAGACTTACGTTTTAAACTTTTTATTGTTGACTTCTGTACTAGTATACTGCAAATGCAGACTAATACGTAAGTCTCTATATTACTCGTTGAAATTGTGTTGAAAATCTCAAAAATAAGAGTAATACTGAAAATCTGTGATAGAAAGGAAAATGCATGATAGGCTAGCAGCAGACTTCTGTAAAAGTCTTCAGTAAAAAAAGAATAATACTTAAGTATGCTGGTTCTGTTGAAATAATGTTGAATTCTCAAAAAAAAGACTAACACTTCTTGAGAATTTTGTATAGAATTCTTCTTCTCACATGCGTATTAGTTATGGTTTTAGCTTATGCTGGTTTTAATCGTTTGGTTGATTAGAGTAGCTTGTGAAAAAAATGATACCTAACAAAAATTAATAATATTATAAAAGTGAAATACAAAAAAATTAATATGTTTATTATAGATTTTGCATCAAATAATTATTTACAAATGAAGATTTTATAAAGAAAAATAATTACCAAACAATTTATTAAAAATATTATTGGGTGTGTTTGATTTATCATAATCTTGATACTTCAAATGAAGTCTTGGAAAAGAGTACCTGAAAAGTAACATAAAATTATGAGAAAAACATAAAATGTAAAATTTAAATAATATTTTAGTATACTTTTTACTAAGTCAACTTAAAGTTTATGGTTTAGTAGAATTTAGTTGAATTCTACACTAATGGAAAATTTTCAGATCTCAAAATGTACATTAAGAAAATTTGAAAATACTTTGTTTTAAAAATAATTCAAAATAGTTTTTTATTTGTCCACATTATAGCAGAGTAAAAACATAAAATATAAAATTAAAATTATATTTGAGTAAACTTTTATAAATTATTTAAGCAGACTTCATTTGAATTCTACTCTATTAGAAACATTTAGATTTGAAATATATACATTAAAATGAAATATATACATTAGAATATGAAAATAAGTTTAAATGAAAAAAAAGAAAATTTATAATACCAAATAGTATTAAATTAAAGACATATAATTTGAATATGTAACTTTATTTAAATATAAATGCAAAACACATATTTAAAATCTATAGATTTAAATCTTATACTTTTGGGAGGAAGAGATAACAACCATAGAAGAAATACCTGCAAAATAAAATGAAATTATTAAAAAAATATATGACAAAAAAATTAAAGTCATATTTTTGCTTAAAATTTGTGGTTTAGTGGAAGTCATTTAAAGTGTACATTATTTAATAATTTCCAGATAAGAAAAATTATATACATTTTGAAATGTCAAAATAATTTTAAATCTCAAAATATTTCAAAATAAAATTTATAAGATAAAAATAATAGAAAAGTAATTGCACAGAGTTTGAATCTATAACTTTATTTGAATATCAACACATAAATACACATTTAAAACTATATATCTAAAACTTACATTTTTAGAGGTGAAGATGAAAATGATGAATGATAATACCTATAGAAAAATATAATATTGTGAGAAAGACATAATATAAAAATACACATTTAGGATTTATAGATCTAAAATTACATTTTAAAAGAGAAGATGAAAACTATTAAACATAATGCCTAAAATAAAAAGAGAATATTGTTAGAAAGACATGAGATAGTTTTGGAGAGAATAAACAGAAATGAGAGAGTTTTAGAAAGATGTGAGAGAGTTTTAGAAACTTATACAGCCAGTTTAAAGAGAGACTGTGTAAATTTCATTTATATAAGGAGACACATATTGTAATTATGTTAAAATTTACGACAATATAGACTTCTTATGAAGTCTACAATACACTAGACTTTATTGTAGGTCTACTATACCTTAAACCACAAATATCAAAATCATAAATATTTCATTTATAATAAAAAATCTCAATTATTATATCAAATATCAAAATATTTTTAAATATAAACTATTAAACATTAATATGAAATTGTAAGTCAATAAATAAAAAAATCCCAGTTTAAAATCTAACCCTTAAAGACATAACATTTTAGAACATTTTGTTGCTAAACCATAAACATTGTCTAACACATGGTTATCAAATCAATATATATTCTTTTATATTGTTAAATTATATAAATTTAAGTTTATAAACTTCATATTTACCCTTATATTAATGATTAATCAAAAAGTTCACAAAAAATATTTTTATACATTTTTAAAATTAATTTATTAAATCAAATCACAATATAGACTACATAATAAGTCCACAGAGTATACTTCATATAAGGTCTACATATATGTAAATCTCTTTTGTTACGTGTAGATTTATGAAAGACGTAATCGTAAAATAACTTTCTAGTTTTTTTTGGTCATAAGAATTAAATAATACTTTTATCACCCTTTTAGATTGGTTTTGTATTTGATTGAATATGTAGTCTACTTTTGTGGTTAGAATCAAATTTGAGTTGTTTTTGACAAATTCCCCATTTTTATATACTATCATTTATAAAAAATAATCCTTGATCAATCAACTGTCACAAACTAATTTTAATGAAAATATAATTTATACTATCAAACTAACACAACTCTAAGTTTTGGCATATAAATTATCCTTTTTTTCATTCATAAAAATTCCTTGCTAACTGTAACTATGTTTTTCCTAAATCAAACCATCTTAACTACACCATATAATCATTTTCAACATATATTTTATGTGGTTTCAAAAAAAATCATGAATATCTTACCAACAAAAAAATTATTCAACTTTATAAATTTAGTAAATAATTAGACATGTATCTTATTTGGTATTGACATTTTTGTAAATATTTTCAAGCAACCTATATAAACAAAATATAGATTTTTACTGTTATCAGTAAAAGAATATAGTTGCATGCAAAATGATTTTGTAAGACATGTATTTTCCTGAAAAATAATTATATAAAATATAAAATATTACTTTTTTAATAAACTGAGTTCCTATGCTATATCGCACGGGTTTCTTATCTAATACTAATAATAATAATAATAATAATAATAATAATAATAATAATAATAATAATAATAATAATAATAATAATAATAATAATATAAGTACTAGTAGGAGTGGGGATATAAATTTCAACCAAATCCAACCAAAATATTTTATTTTTTTTTCTCTAAAAATTAATATATATATATTATATCATCAAACAGCTGTGAATGAAAAGGTAAAATATTTTTATTAAAAAAATTAGTAATTTTCAGTAAATTTCTGAAAATAAAATAAATTAATTTGATTAACTATGTTACTCGAATATATTTTCATTTTCGAAAGATATGTGTGTGAAGCAAATCCATGGATAACCATGTTTGAAGTGCAACAATTTAAGTATGGATCATAGTAAAGAGCAAGTTTCAGTTCTGTCATAGAGAATGAGTCAGCTGATAGTGAGAAAAACGACATGGCGACTGCCCTTCTCTTCCAGTCGATTCCCGAGTCCCTTATCCTACAAGTCATAGAATTAGAGACAACAAAGAAGGTCTGGGACGCGATTAAATCGAGACACATGGTGGCAGAACGAGTACGAGAAGCAAGACTACAAACTTTAAAGGCTGAATTTGATAGGTTAAAGATGAAGGATAGTGATAAGATCGATGACTTCGTGGGAAAGTGATCCAAACTCTCATCTAATGTATCGACATTAGGAGAAACAATGGATGAGTCTATACTTGTCAAGAAATTTCTATCAAGATTCCAACAATGCAAGTACATACATATTGTAGCATCATTGGAGCAAGTGCTTGACCTTAAAAGAACAAGCTTCGAAGACATCGTAGGTTGTTTGAAGACATACGAGGAGAGAGTGGCCGATGATGAAGATGAAACAAACGATGCACAAACCAAACTTATGTATGCAGCAGACGCAGAACCTCAACTCACACATAACTTGTGGGAACCGAAATTCGCAATGTCGATTTCCTTTGATATAGGAAGGCAAAGTAAACCTAGCTTTCCCAGAGGTCCCAGATTTCTACTAACCCAAAAATGTCAAGTAACCAAACAATGAGAAGAACAATATAACGATGAATTAGTAAAAGACAAAAAGAGGATCTTATTCCGAATATGTGTTTTGAGCGTTACAAGAGGTAAAGCCTTAGCGGAAAGAGCCGTCTGCGAGTTCCTAGTTCTAACCCCATAAGACATGAATAACTTAGTTGAGCTGCAACTTGATAACAGTAAAACAGAAATATGCATAATTTCCCTAAGTGCTATGGTTGTTCTGAGTAAGAATTTTCGTGTCCCCACTGCATCCTCAATCTCGAAGTTCTGATATACTCCTCCAGAGGCGGTTTTCTCTTTCCCCTTCTGCCCTCGTTCGAATTTATCGCATCGCGGAAATATTCCTTTTTTCCCTCGATCTTCATGATTATCTTTGGAAACTTAACATTTATCTTCCAATCTTGACATTTATCTTCCGAACTTAACATTTATCCCTTCCTGCAAAATAAAAGATAAACTGTCATAAATATTGGGCTCGGTTTCGGATAAAATCGTGAGTGTGCCTTTAGCCGAGTTTTAGACTTTTTGGGTCGTTCTTTGACTTAAGCGTTTTGGCGATTTTATCGAAAGAGCATTCCTGAGATGATGTCATCTGAGAGTTAGGATCTTTTGTATAAGGCATGCGACTCCAGGTGTTTTGTTAACCATTATCTTCTTACACGATCAATCCGATCTTTAGATGAGGGAACAAGTTCTTTCGGTGAAATTCTAACGTCAACCTTGATCAAGACGGAACAAAGGTAAGTTCGATCAAGTTTCAAAAGAGGGATTTACGAGGATGAGATTAAACTGGATTGATTGATCCAACTCGCCAAACGGGGGATTCGGGTTACTTGTGCTACCTAACTCGCCCGTTTGGCGAGTTGGTTGTCTTGTTCGATCCAACTCGCCGAACGGACGAGTTGGTTGTCTTGCTTGGCTCAACTTGCCCATTTGGCGAGTTAGTAGGCTTGCACTGCCCAACTCGCCCGTTCGGCGAGTTGGTCGGCCTGCACTGCCCAAATCGCGGAATGGGCGAGTTGGTTGGCTTTGGTCTGTTTAGTCCTCCTTTCCCTTGAGTCTCTGGTTTGGGAACTTTTTTCAGGATGGTTTCGAGTGGAAACACTATTTTTAGACGTTGATTTCGAGAGTACCATTTTTGAACACAATAGTTAGCCCCCAGCTCACAAGTTTCGAGCATGATTCTTGTGGGCAAGTGAGGGTCTTAATCGCAATCCGTGGCAAAAATTGATTTTTCTCGAAAAGTTTTTCTCGATTGTTTTAATGCGGAAAATCCTTCAACTTTTGTTTCTTCTACAAATTTGGCTTCCTGTCTTTCATTCTCTCCACACTCTCCCCTTTTCTCCAGTTCTCTTTGCATTTCTCTTAGAAATTTCCTTTATGCCGAGATGTATTTTCCCAGCAACTTTAAGAAGACTGGTGATGTCGAGATGAGCAACGCTGCTGGTGTGAGTTTTCCGGATCTTCCAGCCGCCGGAGCTGTCCCATCTCATATTACGGAATTTCTTTCCTTCCATGACGAGTTGGCTCGTCGCGAGGCCGAGGAGATGGGAAACCCCGCACGCGGCATGCCTCCAAGATCTGTGGCTCCAGCTTATACCTTGACTCCCGAGGTTCCCCCAGTGCGCGATGCTGTTCCTACCGGAGGGGAGATCACCACGCATGCGTTGGTACCTGAGGTCGAGGTTCAGCCGTCGGGTTGCTCCATGACCCCGGTCCACATCATTGATGTGGAAGCGGTCCGCGAGTTGATGTCTCCTCCCCCAGCCAAGAGAGAGATCGTCTTGGGGTTGCCTGCACCTAGCACGATTCTGGCTCCTATGCTGAAGGCCCGTAAAAGGCCTTGGGATAATCCCGACGCGGCAAAGAAGAGGAGGTGTACTAAGGACTTAGGGGTTGATCCTCAGCCTGCGACAGTGTCCAGACATCGCGCCAAGGTCGTTTCGAGAAAAAAAGAACCTTCTTCCTTTCTCTTCTCTCCTTGCCCCTCTTTCATTTTTATTGCGTGTATATCGATCGCTTATTGACTGCCTCCTTTCCTTTGCTTCACATTTGTCTCGTTGATCGATGGGATGATCAGCGAGTGTGGGTCAGAAGCCGATCGTCTTGCTAAGGAGTTGGCGGAGTCGTGAGAAAGGTCGTCGCTGTTTAAAGGGAAGTTAAAGGTTATCGAGGATGCTTATTCCCTTGAGATAACTAAGTTCGAGTCTTGAATCGGCGAGCTGGAGCGGGATCTTGGGAAGACCACGAGGTCTTTTCTTAAGGCGAAAGAGGCAAAGACGGCTAAGTCCTCGGAGTTGCGCCGGCTAAAGCGTAGGATCAAGAGTGGGGAGGAATCGTTGGTTGGTGCGATTGACGAGGCCAAGGAAGCTGTACGTGTCGAGTTTCGACTTGGGCGTCCTTAATGCTTGCGTAGGAGTCTGCCTCAACCCATTTTAAGAAAAAAATCTGTCAAGACCAGCAGGAATCGTTTTTTCTTTGACATATGCATGGGTTCAACTATATCCATCGACCATCGCATGAACGGGTATGGTGCCGAGATTGATGAGAGGACCACTACCGGTTGATGGATAGTAGGTGCGTGACTTTGTGATACAAGCCTAAGCTATCAAAGGCTGTATGATCCTTGGATCAAAGAAGATGGACAATCCAACAAGAGGGGTGGTTTGTATAATCGATCTAATCAACCTTAAAATTGGCTGGACGGAAGTGATGATGATGGTACTGGATAGAACGGTTTGTTGAATGATTCCACAATCAACCACGAACAAGAACACTTGAATCCACAAGCATCCTCAATCGCCAATCAAAGAGGCAAGTGATTCCACACAAGACTTGATGATCAAACTCACACAAAGACACAAGACTTTGGAGAAAAGAAACTAAGAAGTTTATTAGGTTTTAGGTAAAAGATTATTGTCTTTACAATGATAGACCTAATGAGCTTATATATTTCTCCAAAATATCTAAGGCTAACGTTCATAAACAAAAGAAAAGGAAGCAAAACAAATCAAGCAAACAAAATCGGAAACTAGCCGTTGGAGAGATAATTGGGATTTTGTCTTGAAGAGGAAAGCTTGAATAATCTTGTATCTGGACGGTTTTAATGGATATCTGAGCTTTCTGTGAACCCTCTTAATGGTCTGGAATGTGCTGATGTCGTGCTTAGACTGAAGAGGAAAGAGCTTTTGGAGCTTTATTGCAAGAGACTCCAAATAAGGCAAGTTGAAGCAAGTTGAAGCAAGTGTATATCCTCTTAATCCTATGCTTGCTGGTGCATGTAAGAATGATTGGGAATTATTCTGGATCGTGTATTATGTCTCCTGGGTGGTTAAGATGATCTCCTGGCCTCCATAGATAAGTTTGGGTCGGACCAAACTGATTGGATTGAAGACCATCAATAAATAATATTGGTCTGGCCAATTAATGCAAACCGAGCCTATATTCTGGTCTGATTGGGATCCACCTGATCCTGTGTATGGGGATGCTTCCTAAGGTGTTTTGGAGTGCCTCTGTATGATTTATAATGTCTCCTGGTTGCATTTCTTGAGGTTGGTTTGATGTGAGACCCGAAGCTTCCAAATAAGGCAAGTGCTGGACTGGTTTGGCTAGCTTTGGGAAATTGATCATAACTTCAATTTCACTCGGTCTATTCTCCTCATTCTGGGATTTTTGGAAAGCTAATAAATCCATCTTGATGACTGAGGTTGGTTTTTGTGAAGGCCGCTTCATGGTTGGGCTTGAATCCTCTTCAACAGGCTGATACTCGCAGATGGATGAGCTGGAAAACCTCCATTTTGTAAAATCCATAACTTTCTAAATATATTTGAATTTTTAATCCATGAAAATTGGTTTCATGGTGAAAACCCTCCTGGTTTGTAAGATATGACTGATTTACTGAGCATATGTCCTGGATACTTAGCTGACTGGTTGAGTAATGGGCATGGACAACCTCCGGCTCAGAAACTGACTTGATTACCAAATCATACCCTCTCCGTTGACAAATTATCAACCTCAAAACTGGAAAAGCTGCATCAAGATAGAGCGAGTCAAGTTCATTCTCTTTTGTGATTCTAAGGTCTTATCTTGGTATTGTTTCATTTTGGAAATGAGTTTCGAATCAGGTGGTTATCTTTTGAGAAGATTGGAGAGGATAACTCATCTGCCTCTATCCATTTTGAAAGGTCTCTCCTTGAGCTGAGAGGTGGTCATGGCATTTTCTTTTTTTGGTGGCAATGGTGTTGATCACCATTGGGAGTGATGCCTTCTTTTTAGGTAACAAGCTCTTCTCCTTGCAACCTGAAATATTCTCAAAATTTTGGGCAAGAAGCAAGTGTATTATATCTGTCTTTGGAATTTCATAAACCAAACATTGAGTAAGATTTAGAGCATTACTTACTTGGTTACCACTCATAGCATGCTTCATTGATTCAGCCTTGGTATTTGTCAACTTTAATGCATGATTAGCTGGTGAGAAAGTCTCTAGGGTATAGTGCTCATTCTCCTCAGGCTGGTGAGCTTCTGGACATGGTTCCTCTTTACCTAAATTTTCATCAACATTCTGGACAAAGTGCAAGTGCACCATACCAGTGTTTTGATAAGTAGGATTAATTACATTAAGTTCATAAATCATCTTATCAAGTGTTGAACATGCTTGCACATGAAGGTTGGGTTCTTGTTCCTTGAGTTCCATGTTAGTACCTGAAATATTTTCAAACTTTTGGGCACTAGACAAGTGTGTTAAAACAGTCATGAAATTACTAGAAATAGAATTAGATCCAGCTTTAATCAAATTGATAAGATCATCAAACTGTTTATCTATTCTAGTAAAGGAATCATCCATTCTAGAAAAGGGATCACTTACCTCCAAGTTAGTTACCTTTGCTTCAGGTAGTGCTAACTTCACAGCTCGTTTTGTGGGACAATCTTTTGCAAGATGACCCTGGCCTTGACACCTATAACAAATAACTTCAGGTGGTTTTAAAGAGTTAAAGTACTCACCTTGGTTTCGTTTGGCTTGAGGTGTATGCACTGGTTTTGAGCTTTGCCTCTGGTTTGTTGGCTGCACGACTTGTGGTTTTACAAATCTCCTTGTGTACACCTTCTGAATATGTTGTGCTCTGTCCACAAACTCAGTATACATGAGCTTTTTCAACTCCGTCCAAGAAAAAGGTGGGTCGTTGTAATAGGTCCGATCATCATCTAGCTGGTTCCACCACTTATACGCTTCTCCAACTATGGCATTTCTTGCATAAGATGGTTTTAACTTCTCTGGAATTCTCCAAGTCCTAAACCATTGCTCCATGTCGTCCTCCCATCTTTGGTATGCACTTGGTCCTTTCTTATGACCAGAAAAATGTATAGATGGTGCATCCAAGCGATTCTGATAGAACTGATCCCCCTTGTGGTTCCATAGCTTGCTGTGAACATGGCTTGATTGATTCTTCTGGTAAGACCTTTCTGGTGCATTCAGGTGGTCATTAATCTCCTTGGACAGGCTTGACCATAAAATTCCCCATCATAACTTCCCTCATAATCAGATGAGTATATGTGAGTTGGGATTTGGGACCATAACGAGTTGAATACTGGTCCAGTGGTTCTGGTTCCACTTCCTGATATTCCTGCTCATCATCAGGGATATACTCTGGGCTAGAATCGATGTACCAATGACCTTCAGTGTGGTCATTTTCATCATCCCAACTAGCCTGGTCCGTTTCTTCTCCCCAATCTACTTCTGAAGTTATGTATTCTTCAGCTTCTTCTTCACTCTCAATCTAACTTTAATTAATACCTCGCAAGGAAGAAAGTAAATTGTTAGAATCAAGTGATCAAAGAAGAAAACGTGACAAGCAAACCAAAAGGAAAGAAGAAACAAATGACTAAACAATATGGGAGTTTACTTTTTTTTTGGATTTTTTTTTTAACTTTAGGAAAAACTGTAAAAAGTAAAATACTAATGAAATTTAACTTTTTTGGTGTTTTGGTTTATGGTGGTTGAAATTAAACAAAGGAAATAAAGAAGATATGTAAGCAAAAGAATTTTGGGAATTTTGCCAAAATAGAACAAAAAAAAAGGGTTCTTGTCCCTCTAGTATAATTTTCTTTTTGCCTCATTTTTTCCTTAATTACCCTTTCCATTTATTAAACTTAATTAAATAAATAGTTTTATGAATCAAAAAAATTATTTAAAAATATGAAAAATGGATGAATATCCATATACACATAGTGGTATTTTTAAATCATTGAAAAACTTGTTGAATTAAAAGTTATAATTATGTTCTACGGAAGGAAGAAGACACATTCTACGGAAAATGGCATGGTGGAAGATGAATTCTAGAATTAAACAGTAGATCTACTATTGTTAGAATCGGAATTCTACTTTTTAGTAAAGTTCTACACTTCGGGAATGCGTATTCTACTATTTGTAAAGGTGTCTACATTACAGTGGAATGCAGTTTCTAATTTTTTGAAAGATTCTACTATTTCGGGAATGCAGTTTCCACTTTTTTGAAAGACTCTACTATTTTAGGAATGCACATTCTACACAAAACTCATTCGTCTACTATCCGTAGAATCTACTTACTACTTAATATGCTGTTGTCTAGGTAGTGTAGAATATGCCTTCTACGGATAAGATTAACAAAATTTCCGAAAATTTTGGTAGAAAATATTCTCTAATATTTTGAAAATCCTAAAACTTTCCTAATCTATGGTTTTGCAATATCAGCTCGAAAAAATTGAAAAAAACCGTCTTGTAGGGTTTCTTCTTCATCAAAACATGTTGTTTCTAGCTTTCTTGTGATTCTCCACAAACTCTTCTTATATGATGATGAATATCTATACTACATGTGGGATATGGGAATTAGGTTCAACTACAGGTTGGGTATTCTCTGTAGATGACAAAGGGGGTAGGTTACTGTTATTGGAATCAAGTTCTACCTTAGAGGAATTAAAGAGAATGGTTTTGGAGGATTTTGGTATGGAAGAAGATATGTTAGGCGGTTTGGAGTTGAGTTATCTACCTACTGAGTTGATTAGTACATCCACATGCCCACCTGTGATCATTGCTAACGACAGACAACTTAAGAATTTCGTTGGTTTCGCTAAGAAGAATGTCTCCACTCAGTTGTGTGTAACATATAATGCAAAGGCTGAGAATCCGAATGAAGCAAACTTTGATCTTAACAATTCACCAAAAGATTCAAGTACTGAAGAAGAGGTGGGAAACTCTTTTACCATAGGGGCCGAGTCTGGTGATGGTTTTGCTGACATACATGGCAAGAAAAAAGAAGAACAACTTAATCGAGATGATTTTGATGGAGATGCCTACGATGCTGATAATATGATCTCTGAAAAAGAGGAGAGTAACAATATGTCAAAGTTATCTTTGCTGGAAGTTGTTAAGAAGGGACAATATTTTCAGAACAAAAGCTGAAGGCAACTTTCGAGATATGTGCTATGAAGCATAATTTTGACTACCAGGTTATCAAATCGGACAGAGATGTTTGGTACAGTAGATGCGCGGATAATGCTTGCAAATGGAGTGTTCGAGCAACATCGTTGAAGGAATCTACATATTTCATCATCAATAAGTATGTTGGTGAACATACTTGCGCACCTTCAAGCAAAACTAAAGGGTGTAAGACTGCTTCAGCCAAAACTATAGGAAGTCTAATTATGCATAAGTATGAAGGCGTCAAAGATGGTCCAAAATCTAATGATATCATTCAGTTCATGCGTCTGGAACATGGATGTGATATAACTTATTCTTTAGCATGGGATGCCCGTGAATATGCAGTCAATGCAGTTAGAGGTATTCCAGAGAAGAGTTATGGGAAAATACCGAAATACTTGTACATGCTAAGACATGCTAATCCGGGAACGCATTCAGCGTATGAGATTGACAGTAATGGGAGATTTCGGTACCTGTTTATTGCGTTTGGGCAATCTATACGAGGATTTAACAGAGTCATGAGGCGGGTTATTGTGGTTGATGGGACTTTTTTGAAAAATAAATACAAAGGAGTTCTTTTGGTTGCAACTACTCTAGACGGAAATTCAAATTTGTATCCTATTGCATTCGGAGTAGTGGACTCAGAAAATGATCGTTCTTGGGACTGGTTTATGAGACAACTAAAAGTTGTAATTGCTGATGATCATCATTTAGCTTTCATTTCAGACAGACATGGGTCCATCGCTAAAGCGCTTGAGAACGTCTATCCAACAGCTAGGCATGGTATTTGTATCCATCATTTGTTGAGTAATGTGGTAACATATTTCCATGGGAAAGGACTTGCTGGGTTGGTTTCAAAGGCGTCTAAAGCATACAGAGTCGCTGACTTTGAGAGGTTATTTGCTAATGTGTGTAATATCAGTCCTGCAATTGGAGATTACCTAAGAGACGCTGATGTCCAAAAGTGGGCTAGATGTCAATACCCTGGATACAGATACGATATAAGGACAACCAACCCCGCTGAATCCATCAACTCTGCTTTGCGTTCACCGAGAGAGTATCCAGTCATTCCCTTGTTAGACAGTATCAGGGAGATGTTGACACGGTGGTTTTATAAGCGGAAGACACTTATTTCAAAGCATAAACATCCTCTGACCAAAGAAGTGGAGAAAAAGATTGAAAGGAGAACCGAGAAAGGCACAACATTTGCAGTGTATCCTGTTAGTGATGGTCGACTACTTGTTAGAGGTGATAAAATCGACTGCTTAGTTGATTTGGATAGACGGACTTGCTCTTGTGGAAAGTACGACCTGATGAAAATCCCTTGTAGGCACGCTATTAAAGCTGGTTTTCATGTCGGCAGAGAGCCTCATACATTGACTGATTTGATGTATACAACAGGAGCTTGGAGAGAAGCCTATCAGGAAAGCATAAATCCGGTTGATTAGATAAATCCTACATAAATCATTAGAAAGTATTCTTTAAGATCAGAATTAAAAACTACCCCTACAATCTCAGATAACCTCTATAATCCCAGAGTAACACTCAGGAGGTTCATACTTCGACATCCTATCAACTATCACTGGGTCATTTGCAGCTTCCCAAAGATCCCACAGTAATCTCTGTCGAGCTTCTCTGATGTTATCATCATTCACCAAGGACAATGCCAACCCAAGCGCGTGTGACTCAATCAACTTAACTGCATAGACACCACAATCACATGCACTCTTATTCAGTTTCCCCATTGGGACATAGGAAACGCTGTAGGCAGTTACAGTGAAGTCTTTCTGGTATTGAGTTGGCTGAACTGCTTTGACAATGCGAGGAATAAGGTGTGCGAACCCATCCAACTCTTTGTACCTTTTTCTACCAGAGCAGTCAAAACACATCGATGGTCCTTGTGACGAAACTGATGCACAAGCTGATCCAATGATTACCACCAACATGAACAGGTACATATAGCCGATCCACATCAACATTCCATATGTGATGTGTCCTACCACGTGGTGGAAGGACCCCTTTCCCGTACTCGTGTAGCAAATGATGAAGTTGGTGCTTCTTCTTATCTGTTCTCCAAGTATCATACTCTTTCTTGATCATATTGCTGAACGAGACTGTCATGAAAGCGACCCGATGAGGCCTCCATCGTTTTAGAGTTGTTCTTTCTTGGAAAACGTACATCATTGCATCAATTTCCTGCATATTTTGATCATGTTAGGAGAGACAAGATATGAAAAACACAAAAGTTTAGGAAATGGTCACAAGGGATTACCAAGTTTTGAAGCCACTCGGATTGATCCATAAGACGATTAGCCATCTCAAAATCTAAAATAGAAGGTCCAACTCGTAGCGATCTTCAAACAAAGATAATGTAACAACAAATATAAATACCATTACAATAATACCGGAAAGAAAAGTGTTTTAAAAAAAACAGAGGTCGCTTACGTGGATGAAGTTGACCAAATTCGAACTTTTTCCCAATCTTCTTCACGGAGAAACACCAAGGGGGCGTCTGCTGATGCTTCCCCGGCTCGACTTATATGCTGATCCAGTAAAGATGGTTTCGATTTGGGGCTAGCTTTTGATTTCCTAGACTTCTCAACTTTAACTTGAGAAAGATCAAAACCATCTACGAAAGTTTCCTGGGAGAGGTCCCTCAATTCTTGTGTATTCAAACCATAGTCAAAATCGTTGCTATCATATCCAACCTGTTCATTACAAACAGAACATATTCAAGAAACAATTCAATTATCCAAGAAATCCATTACAAACAAAGAGTTACAAACACACGTATTACACAATTGTTACATAATATCCAGCACCCTAACACTTGCATTCTAGTTCTGGTTTGTCCTAGTTCTACACTTTCGCTTGGGAAGTACCTTGTTCTTTGGTGCTGGTTGCTTGTCCATGCACTTAGGTGGAGCTCCATCAGGTTCTCTCTTGCTAGGACCGCCTGCTTCTCCACATATACTAAACTCTTCCTTCAGCTTTGAAACCTCATTCTCCATCTTCCCCATCCTCTCATCGACATCAGTCTCTATCTTATCCATTTTGTCCATAAGTTGCTTGGTTAAATTCTCAGCAAACCAAGTAAACTTTGCATTGAACAAACCCTCAATGAAGCTCCTTGTATCATGATCTAGAGTAGCCTTCTTAGCTTCAGATCGCTCACACAACAACCTCTTTTTCCTAGACTCAGCTCCCTCATCATGAATCTTTCTCTTCCCTCTTCCTGCAAGATCCTCTGCAGCCTCTGATGGATTGGCACTTGGAGTTTCAGCCTCTGATGGATTGGCACTTGGAGTTTCAGCCTCGGTCTGTACATCCACATCGTCACCTTCCTCCATCTCTGATTTCTGTGGTTCTAGAGCATCCCATTCAGTTTTACTCCAATCATATTTTCCCTTGATCTTTCTCAACAAACCATCGACTCTTTCATCTTCCTTTTCTCCATTTCTGATATAATCAGCATTCAAAAGGACATCACAATTCCCAGTCAATGAGATCACAGAGAACATATCACCCTACAAAAAAATAAACAATTAGAAGCTGTACACAATTTGTTACAATAAAAAGAAAAACAGAATTAGAGATCACAAGTATAAATACCTGTTCTGGAAATGACTTCTCAAGCTGAATGATGTCTTCATATGAAACCTTTGCAGCTCCTTTCCAGTTGCCACACCTTGGCCTACTGAAGCCGTCTCTGACCCGTTTGCCTAAGATCTCTCCAAAATCAGGAATGGCTTCCATGATCCATATCTGTAGAGCATAGGTGAAACCCTCGAGAAGATAGCTATCCTTATTATCTAATTTCTCCTTAGTCTTCTCCATCGAACTCAGCAGAAAGTCATATGAGTGAAGACCCCAATGGAACTTCCGAAGCTTGTCAAGATCCATTACCAATTTGATGTACATATGCGGGATGTTCACCCTCTCATCTCTCCCCATAATCACACACAAATATATCAACCTCAACCTATCTATCCGAGTCCACATGTGAATATCTTGTAGATGCTCTTTCTTGATTGTCTTCAATGTAATCTTCCCACTTCTCTTCAGTAGCTTACTCCAAAACCCCCCATCATCTTTCCATTTTACTACATCACTGCTACTTTCCTTGGAAATTTTGAGCCCAGTAACAACATGGAACTCCTGCAAAGAAAATCTCAGAGGTACCCTCGCGAAGACGAACCACTTCTCATGAATCTTCGAGGTAATCAGCTCTCTACACAAGAAACTATGCACCAGCTTCCCTGAGAATTTGAGGCCATTTTCCTGAATGGCCATGATATGGGTAAAAACTTGATCTCTCTGCACTTCTGCGTACTCTTCAGACATAGATGACTTCAACATTTTGAGAAGTTGCATGCGACAACTGTTGTTGATCTTCTTGACCTGAGGTTCCAAACCTTCAGCGTATAAACGCTTAGGTAGCTCTAACTCCATATCTACAAAAGACAACAACCACATTTTAGTTTTACCAAAAACTAACTCAACTAACCAAGCTATGACACACAAAATCAATTAACAGACAAGATGAATTAATCAAAGGAATACATTTCCATTCACAAACGCAAATAATTAGTCACACAAAGCCAATACACAAACAACATTTCCATTCACAAACACAATCAATTAGTCACACTAAGACAATACACAAACAACATCTGTTCACAATTGGAGCAAAACAAAGTTTCGATTTTACCTTATTGGTACCACTATTTGAGAAAGACAGACTCTTTGAGAGAGAAAGAGAGACTCTTTGAGAGAGAAAGAGAGACGGAGGGGTGGAAGCTAGTTTTAGTTGCTTCTTTGTCTAGGAATAGCCTACACGGACAAAGAGAGAAAGAGGTTAGTGTTTAGCTTGGGAATGTCTAACCAAATCACCAAAGAGAAATTACTAGAACAAAATTACAAAGGGGTTTTACCTTTATCGAGAGAGAGACAGAGCCGGAGATGAGGAGAAAGAGAGATGCGGAGGCGGAGCTTGTGTCGGCGACGAGGAGAGGTGGAGACGCCGATAGCAGCAGAGAGAGGCGGAGAGGACACGAGGAGAGGCAGAGAGGAGAGGATGAGAGGCGAAGAGGAGATGGAGAGGAGAGGCGGAGAGGAGAGGCTGAGAGGAGAGGATGAGAGGCGAAGAGGAGATGGAGAGGAGAGGCGGAGAGGAGATGCGGAGAGGAGAGGCTGAGAGGAGAGGATGAGGGGCGGAGAGGAGAGAAGGAGATGAGGATTTCAAGACGCAGAGGGAGAGGAGGAGAGGAGGAGAGTCGGAGATGAGGAGGACGCAGCCGAGAGAGGCTGAGAGGAGAGGAGGAGAAGAGGAGAGTCGGAGATGGAGGACAGACGGAGATGAGGAGGAGAGGCGGAGTTTAGGGTTTAGTTTGGAGCTCCATTGCCGTCGACATTGAAAGAGAGAGAGGTGGAGGACTCGAGGCGGAGTAAACAATAGGTCTAGTGGTATTTTTTTTTCTTTTTTTTGCTTTTGTCCGAAAAATTTTATTTAAATTTGATCAACTTTATAATTAAAACTATATTATTCATTTCTGTTAAAATTTTAAATATTAATTAATCAAGGTTAGTTTTGGGATTATGAAAATAATTATACTAAAAAGACAACTCTGTTATGAAATTATACTAGAGGGACAAGGACTCTTTTTTTTTGTTCTATTTTGGCAAAATTCCCAAGAATTTTTGGAAAAGAGTAAATTTGGTTGACCAGAAAAGGAACTTTTGAAAACTTGACCAAAAATGGAAAACTAGGATATGCAACTTAACTAACAAGTTTTAATGATTTTTTGAATGAAACTAAGGATCTAGGAACAATAAACTCGACAGAAACATGAAGAACAGGATGAACACACTTTTTATGATTTTTTTTTTATTTGGACAGAAATGAAACAACTAAATGCAACAAATGACAAACCGATTTCTTTTTATGGGTTTTATAGTTTTATGAGAAGCTAAACTAGATGCAGAACAAAAATTGATTCTTATGTTTTTTTCAAAGATTATGCAAGACAGAAACTAGATGAAACAAGAACAAACGAATTTTTATAGGTTTTTGATTTATGAATGCAAAAACAGAAATGAAACTAAACCGAATGCAAATAAAAAGAGACAAGGATAGATACGACCTGATGCTGAAGAAACTTCAGATCTGATACCAGAAATGATACAAGCCTAAGCTATCAAAGGCTGTATGATCCTTGGATCAAAGAAGATGGACGATCCAACAAGAGGGGTGGTTTGTACAATCGATATAGTCAACCTTTAAACGGGCTGGACGAAAGCGATGATGATGGTACTGGATAGAACGAATTCTTGAATGATTCCACAGTCAGCTATGAACAAGAACACTTGAATCCACAACAAGCCTCAATCGCCAATAAAAGAGCCAAGTGATTCCACACAAGACTTGATGATCAAACTCGCACAAAGACACAACACTTTGGAGAAAATAAACTAAGAAGTTTATTAGGTTTTAGGTAAAAGATTCGTGTCTTTACAATGATAGACATAATAAGATTATATATTTCTCATAAATATCTAAGGCTAACATTCATAAACAAAAGAAAAGGAAGCAAATCAAATCAAGCAAACAAAATCGAAAACAAACCGTTGGAGAGATTGATGGGATTTTTTCTTGAAGAGGGAAGCTTGAATAATCTTGTATATGGACGGTTTTAATGGATAGCTGAGATTTCTGGGAACCCTATTAATGGTCTGGAATGTGCTAATGTCGTTCTTAGACTGAAGAGGAAAGAGCTGTTGAAGCTTTATTGCAAGAGGTTCCAAATAAGACAAGTTGAAGCAAGTGTAGATCCTCTTAATCCTATGCTTGCTGGTGCATGGAAGAATGATGGGGAACTCTTCTTGATCATGGATTATGTCTCCTGGGTGGTTAAGATGATCTCATGGCCTCCATAGATAAGTTTGTGTCGGACCAAACTGATTGGATTGAAAACCATCAACAAATAATATTGGTTTGGCCAATTGATGCAAATCATGCTTATCTTCTAGTCTGATTGAGATCCACCTGATCCAGTGTATGGGATGATTCCTACGGTATTTTGTAGTGCCTCTTAATTATTTAGAAGTTCGCCTGGTTGCATTTCTTGAAGTTGGTTTGATGTGAGACCCGGATCTTCGAAATAAGGCAAGTGCTGGACTGGTTTGGTCGGTTTTGGGATTTGATCATAACTTCAATTTCACTCGGTCTTTTCTCCTCATTCTGGGTTTTTTGGAAAGCTAAGAAATCCATCTTGATGACTGAGGTTGGGTTTTGTGAAGGCCGCTTCATGGTTGGGCTTGAATCCTCTTCAACATGCTGATACTCGCAGATGGATCGGCTGGGAAACCTCTATTTTGTAAAACCCATAACTTTCTGAAACAGATGGATATTTGGCTGACTCTACTTGGAGGTGAAATATTGTTGAATCTATAATCCATGAATATTGGTTTCATGGTGAAAAACCTCTTGGTTTGTAAGATATGGCTGATTTACTAAGCATACATCCTGGATAGTTAGCTGCTTGGTTGAGTAATGGGCATGGACGACCACCGGCTCAGAAATGCACTTGATGACCACATCACTTTGGCCTTTTTTATTTCCACGTAAAATTCTCACAATCATTGATCATTGTTGGCCAATAGTGTCTGTGGCGTTTGATTTTGACTGCGAGAGATCTTCTGCCAGAATGATTTCCGTAGGACCCATAATGGACTCCTCCATTATCTTTCGTGCTTTCTCTCCTTCTACTCAGGTCATGAGTGGCCCTGACAATCTCCACTTGTATATCTCTCCATGAACCAAGACGTATCGCGCGTCTTGGGTTTTGATCTTTTGGGCAGCCCATTTTTCTTCTGGGAGTTTTCTGTCGGCAATGTATGCAAGGATTGTCTTCGTCCAAGGTTCGTCAAGTTTTTATTCTATCCGCCCGGACTCTTGCATGGTTTGGTCATCGAATTTGTATCACCATCGGGAGAGTCGATTAGGTTTATGACAACACGTGATCCGATGCTAGGATATTCTATGAATTCTACGGGAATCACCATACTTAATCCTGGATCCGAACTAGATGCTAGGTGATGCGACCCGGTTCGAGCACCGACCTGCTTGGATCATGGACACAGCTCAAGATGGCGATCTTGTCAACCAGCTCGACTCAACTGAGGTTCGCCCATCCGACCGTACCAGATCAACGAACAGTGCCGTTTACAGAATCAACCCGCGTACATCCGGAAATGACCTAAAGCTGGAACCACGACCTAATGAACGAATTGACTGTCCCACAGCAAGTCTTTCCCGACCCATTCGACATTCTAAGACCAATAGTCAAGCCAGAACTCAAGATCAACGAGTGGAACCTGAGATAGGACACAACACTTCACTTCTGGCCCGTTTGGTACGTACCGCATGGCCCGAAGGACATGAACATGACTTTTCCGACCAGATTGAAGATTTCATGATGATCGATCCTTCTAATCTCTCTAAAGCAAGGATACTTAAGCTCTCTGAAGATTTGGTTCATCTAAATTGTTCATCCGTTCACGAAAGTTCATCCAACACCCACACGGACACACCACAGTACGTCCTGCTCCTTACCGCGGTACACCCGCTGGGTACAAACGAACCTGGACAGTAGCCGAAGGGTCATCTGTTGACCAGACTAGATTCGGACGAACCTGGACAAGTACACCAAGGGTCATTCGACCAGATCAAGAACCGAAGAGTCATTTTGACTATTTTTCATCTTTTTCCACAAAACTCTAAGTCCTTTCACATACCTTTTGTTACTATAAATATGTAACCTCATTTCAGCAATAAGATCATTCGATTATCATCTTAGTTTTGAGTTAAACTCTTTGTTCTTTGAAGAACTCTTCTTGTTTTTTTGGTGAGTCATATCCAAGTTAAACAAACCTCGAATCGTTGGTCTTGTGAGTCATATCAAGCGACGACTAGAGTATCTTCCTTTGGTGGACTTGTGAGTCATATCAAGCGCCAACTGAAGACGGGAATATCGGAGGCCTTCCGCAACCTTTGTGCGACCCTTCAATCCATCCAGTTCTCATCCGTGAGTTCATATCCAATCTAATCCGGTCGAGTGATCCTATCTAAGGGCGTATCAAGTGGTATCAGAGCCACTCTTCCGGTATTGTCTATTCATCCATCTTTCTCATCTTCCATTTTCTTCAAACACTTCTTCTTCTATCTATCTTAAATCTGGGCCCCTCATTACCATCCACTAGTATATAAAAAAAGAAAAGAAAAGAAAAAGAAAAATATCGATAAAAAAAAAAGATTCAAGAGTTTGATTGTGGATTGGTGGTGGAAGAGAAAGCCTGCTGGCTGAGGAGAAATCCAGCCTTTGAGGAGGTTAAAACGGATTTCAAAACCCCAAAAATCTCTTATCTTTCTATCTTGAGAAATTTCCTCTTGTTTACTTGGAATTGTCCATTAGGATTCTTGATCAGTTTTCTTAGAACCTAGAGTGGAATCTCATGTGTGTGACCACCAAAAATCAGAGTGAAACACGTGTGTGGGTGAGGATAAACACATTGAGAGTGTGAGGATTTATTTCCTAACTTTTGGTGTTGAGATTTTCAGGTTATGATGTTTGGTCTTCTCAAGGAGAGTAACAAGGAGAAACCCCAACGAAATTCTAACTCTCAAACCCCTTTTAAATATCCCTTGGATTATTTTGATGAGTTTGTTAGTGTGCAGGAACAGCCACCTATAAGGATAAAAACAATCAGAGATGTGGCTGATCCAAAGAGGCAACCTTTTCAATTTGATGTCCAACAATTTTGTGAAAACTTTGTGAAGGAAGTGGACAAAGCCCTCAAGGACGTCAACAAGAGCCAAAAGAAGAGCACTTCCACACGTGCTCCAGCAGCTGAGCCATCCTTGTTCATCAGCAAGAAAGCCAAAGGTAAATCTGAAAACAATTTTGAAGAGTTTAAATTTTTTCAGATTCTTTACCTACCTTTGATGAATATGAGGAAGAGATAATTGAAGGCTTGATCACTTGTGAGGATAAATGTGATCTTCCTTCTCTTGAACCTGAGTTTGTGTTTGAGAATGAGCAAGCTAATGTAGAACTAATTATTTTGCAACCGGAGCTTCCGAGTAGTCTTGTTTTGTCTCCACAGGTTTTTGAGGAAGAGCCACTGGACTATCCACATCAATGCCCATGTCTTGGCACTTGGATATCTTTGGATGATGGTCCAGATCCTATCTTTGATGTGGAGGACGAACCTGATCCAGTCTTTGATGAAGAAGCAACAAGCATCACATCCATTGCTATGGAGAATCATCTTTGCTTTGACCCCGACACAACTACTGCTCCTTCATCTCCCGCTCCTTTGCCTCCTGATCTTCACAAGCACCGTGAGAAACCTGATTTGATTAATTATCTGCCTGATATGCTTGTCAAGATCAGTACTCATGATATAACTCGTTTTGGTCTTGAAAAGATGAAAGAATTTTGTGTTCAAATTTTGTTTTTGATAACATGATTAATTCTTTTCAAATCTTAAAACCTGATGAACTTCTTGATCATAAACGTTTTCAAAATGATAAAGGCATCAACTCTGGAAGTATTTTGACCTTTGATCAGTTCTTGAAGTATAGCAAGGGCTTTGATCAATTCGAAAAGTCTATTGAGATTGATTTGAAACAAACTGACTTTTGTATTAGAAAATCTTTTGATTCGTTTGTTTTCAAAGAAAATAGTTTTGATCTGAGTTCTTCTAGACATGCATTGATCACTGATGATTTATTTGCATCCTCTTGTGCCTTGAACGAAATTTTTGTTAAGAAGTTGCTAGAACATGAATCACTTAGATCTGAAAATTATTTTTGTGATCTTGATTCTTGTGATTTTGTTTTGCAGCCTGATCTTATGTGTTTTGATACTGATAAGACTTGGCATTTTCTGAGATCATTTCAAGATAATTGTGTTGTTTTGAGCCTTGATGATATTGTGGTTTACAACACTTTCTTTGAAAAACATCTTGAGTCTTTGATAGTTAATTCTCAATCTGAACTTAAGCTTGTGTGTTCAGATGTTGAGCAGGATATGCCCGTCTTAGGAATGAATACTATTGTTGCATATCGTGATAAAATTTTGTTCTGTAATGTTTATTTTGATGTGCATCTTGACAGGCTGAAATATGTGCTACTTGTTCTTGGAAAAGATATCTTGATTCATGATTTGAACAAGTATTTGTCTTGCACATTTGATCCTGGTATTTTAGTGTTTGTTTTGAGTATCCAGGAAATACAGGTTCAGCCTCTGAGAAATGAAAGCATTGACCGTGCCCAACATGAGTTTTGGAGAAGCTTTGTTGAAACCGGCTACCTTGGAGATGTCAGCGACAGAGGTTCACTCCAAGAAGGATATCTCGGCCACCAGAAGGTCTTTTGTCTTGAATCCAATTTTCTCGGAAAACCAGCTCAAAAAGGATTTATTGAGGCCTGTAATCGCATGAAAAGCTTCACGGATGAAGAATTTATGAATTTTCCAAATCAGAGGTTCTTCAATCCGTCTATCCGCTAGTACCAGATTTCTAAAGGAGATTCAGGACCAAAAAGAAGCGTCCTGAGCCAAAACAGATCCTCCATGAACCAAAGGTGTTTCCTCAGTCATTCTCCTGTCTAAACCAAAAGCACTGTAAGGATCATGAGTTGATTGTCTCTACTCTTCATGAAAATGTTTTGAAACCGAGAATTTCAAAGAGAAAACATATTCTTACTTGGTTGAAGCACGTTTTGCTCAAACCTTTTCATGAATTTTTTTCATTGAGCTGTGCTTTGAAAGAGATTTGGTGTAGGAACAAGCATGAACCGAAATTGCTTAGACCAAAAGATCATTTTGATTTCGTTCATGAAGAAAATCTTTTAAATTTGGCATTGTCTCTTGCTTTTCCTATCAGTTTGACACCTTGGCCAAATTTTGAACTTGATAAAACAATTTTTGGTGATCAGTTTACTTGCTTGATGCTTGCCCACGTGCTTGATGATTATCCTAAGAGCTTGGATCCTGTTTTTGATGTCTTAAGGATAGAGAAACCCTTTGATTATTTCTTTCGCAGATTTGATGTGGTTTCTCTAGTTGTTTTGAAAGTGCAGGATATAAAGGATCAGTTTCAGATGGAAGCAAGCAGAGGAGAACGGCACCACACTTGTGTTCTTGGAACATGGAATTGGAAATACTTGAGGGAAATAAGTTCAAAACTCCAAGGAAGTTTCTCTCCAAATTTATCCTTCATTGAATTTTACTTGTTTTCAAAATTCTTTTTGTCTGATTCATTTTCTTTTGTTTCAGGTAAAATGGATTTGAGGTCAAATCCTTTTGAAGAGGGAGGGAATGATGCGACCCGGTTCGAGCACCGACCTGCTTGGATCATGGACACGGCTCAAGATGGCGATCTTGTCGACCAGCTCGACTCAACCGAGGTTCGCCCATCCGACCGTACCAGATCAACGAACAGTGCCGTTTACAGAATCAACCCGCGTACATGCGGAAATGACCTAAAGCTGGAACCACAACCTAATGAACGAATTGACTGTCCCACAGCAAGTCTTTCCCGACCCATTCGACATTCTAAGACCAATAGTCAAGCCAGAACTCAAGATCAACGAGTGGAACCTGAGATAGGACACAACACTTCACTTCTGGCCCGTTTGGTACGTACCGCATGGCCCGAAGGACATGAACATGACTTTTCCGACCAGATTGAAGATTTCATGATGATCGATCCTTCTCATCTCTCTAAAGCAAGGATACTTAAGCTCTCTGAAGATTTGGTTCATCTAAATTGTTCATCTGTTCACGAAAGTTCATCCAACACCCACACGGACACACCACAGTACGTCCTGCTCCTTACCGCGTACACCCGCTGGGTACAAACGAACCTGGACAGTAGCCGAAGGGTCATCTGTTGACCAGACTAGATTCGGACGAACCTGGACAAGTACACCAAGGGTCATTCAACCAGATCAAGAACCGAAGAGTCATTTTGACTATTTTTCATCTTTTCCACAAAACTCTAAGTCCTTTCACATACCTTTTGTTACTATTAATATGTAACCTCATTTCAGCAATAAGATCATTCGATTATCATCTTAGTTTTGAGTTAAACTCTTTGTTCTTTGAAGAACTCTTCTTGTTTTCTTTGTGAGTCATATCCAAGTTAAACAAACCTCGAATCGTTGGTCTTGTGAGTCATATCAAGCGACGACTAGAGTATCTTCCTTTGGTGGACTTGTGAGTCATATCAAGCGCCAACTGAAGACGGGAATATTGGAGGCCTTCCGCAACCTTCTTGCAACCCTTCAATCCATCCAGTTCTCATCCGTGAGTTCATGTCCAATCCAACCAGGTCGAGTGATCCTATCTAAGGGCGTATCACTAGGGCAGCTAGGGCATCGGCCTGAGCGTTGATGTGGATAAGTTTAATCCTTAAGTTGTTGTAGTACTTAAGGTGTCAATCCAAACTCTAGTGATCCTGAGCACTAAGAATGCAGATCATTTGGCTTAATCTAAGTGCAATCAAATAAGGTTTGTTGTGGCAAGAACAATGTGAAATAATCAAGTTTTAATACAAATATAACAAAGAAGAACCAATGGGTATTTAGGTAATCGATTTCAGGGTGGTAGTTCTAAATCAAGGTGTCTAACTTCAAATAAACATATCTTTCTATAGGCCTAGATCTCATTCAATATAGGTTAATCCACTTTCGATGGTAGAAACCCTTATGCAATTATGAACTAAACATCAACTTCCGTTCGTTTTGTTCACTCAAACATACATTAAGATTTAGTCTACTAGCCATCTAGCAATCTAAACATCAACTTCCGTTCGTTTTGTTTACTAGAGCATTACTAAGTTATTTCAAGCATTATGCAAACACTTTCGATGTCCTACAAACACTTAGAATCTAGATTAAAATGGCCAAAATCAATCTAGCATTAAGAACACTTAGTAAGCATAGAAATTTAAGTACTTTACCATTAGAACATCTTAACTCTTTTCTAACCACCCATTAATCTACCTAACCCATTGATTCCTAAGGATGACTACTCGCTGATCATCTTGTTTACACTTAATCCCATGATGGATAGAAGCATAATCAAGATGATATAATATATGAAAACAAGAAACAGAATGTAGATGAAGGGAATAACTAAAGAAAACAAGACTTTATAACATAAACTTCAAGAACACTTAAGAATAATAAGAACAATTATAAGAACTCAAAATAGAATGCAAAACAAGACTTAGAATGAAAGTGATAGACTCTATTAGACAGAAGAAGACTCAGAAGGAGATGGTGTGTTTTGCCATGGGGTTTGGGGTTCTATTTATAGGTGAAGAACAACCCACCCCCCATGTTACAAAGTTAAGATCTAGATCTAAAATAAAACACACTCATTGATGTTTCTTCCACTTTATCCCATTTGCACACACCTTTTGACCCATCACAAGGCAAATGTAAACTTGGCTCTCAGAAAAGGTAGAGAAGTTAGGCCATTTGATCCACCAAACTCGTCCAGCACATGAAAAGTGACACAGGCTGTCTGGATCGATCGATCGGTTTTTTGTCCAAAAACCAGATCGATCGATCCGTGTGTATTTCTTCGAGCAAAAGTTATATTCAATGTCGCCGATCGATCGATCCATTTTTTTCGTATAAATGGATCGATCGATCCATGTCCAAATCGATCGATCTGGACTTCAGATCGATCGATCACTTTACCATTTTGCTCTCGGCTTTCTTGGATCGATGCGATCCAGTTTTCCATCAAAACGGATCGATCGATCCAAGTCTCTTTTGCTCCTTTTGTGTTCTAATCATCTCCAAACTCCAAATAGCTCATCCAACACCTACAAGATGCAAATGAACATGTAATAGGACTCTAAATGAAAAAAATGTAAGATTAATGCATGAATATATATGAAAATACAAAGCTAAAACTATGCAAAATCACAACACATCAAGCGTTTTCGGCTCGAGGGGACCCGGGTGAGTGTAAACTGGTCGAAACTTCGAGATAAATATCAAATGAGTTTTAAGTAAGCGTTCATTCTTTTGTCTCTTGCTTCGTATTCCCCAATGTATTGGCTCGCCGCAAGTTGGAAGTCACAGTAGGCGTGAATGTTGCGTATTTTTAAGCCCATGTGCCAATCGTAATATTGCTATCAGGGATTTTGTACTCAGCTTCGTTTTTTGAGGCGTGGAAGATTAGTCGGAATGATTGTTCCAGTACTACCCCTGTTGGTGACATGAGTCGGATCCCGATCCCAGAACCTTGCTTGGATGAGGGATCCATCGACGTGGAGGTTCCAGGTCGAGTCGGGTTCTTGATTGGTTGTGCATCCGCGGGGAGTTCTACTAAGAAGTCAGCAAGTACTTTCGATTTTGCAAAAGTTTTTGCTCGATATTCGATGTCGTACTCACTTAGTTCGATTGCCCATTTTTGCTAATCTCCCAGAATGACTGGGACTATGCAAGATCGCCCGCAATGGAAATGATGTGAGTACTGCGATCATATGGGGACTGGAAGTATGGCCATAGCTTTCGTGCTGACATTACCACTGTCAGTGCCAGTTTTCCATCATCAATAGTGTGTCTCTGCGTCGAGCAAAGTTTTTGCTTACGTAAAAAGATAGGCTTTTGCTCGCTGCATCTTCTCGGATAAGGACGCCGCTTACAGTTGTGGGTGATACTGCGATATATAGGAACAACGGTTCTCCTTCTACAGGTTTGCGAGTACCGGGGGAGTGGCCCAAGTAGTGTTTCAGCTGTTGGAAAGCCTTTTCACATTCTTCAGTCCATTCGAATTTCTTATTCCCCTTCAGAGTTTTGTAGAAGGGCAAACATTTGTCTGTCGATCGTGAGATAAATCTATTTAGCGCTGCCACACTACCGGTCAATCTCTGTACCCTCTTGTTTTTTTTCTGAGATGCCATTTCAATCAGCGCGGTAATTTGTTTCGGGGTTAGCTTTAATCCCGCGGTAGGTCATGAGGTACCCCATGAATTCTCTCGATGCCACGGCAAACCTGCACTTTGCGGGGTTCAATTTCATATAGTGGAGGTTTAGCCTTTCAAAGCATTCTCGGAGGTGGGCGATATGATCATGTTCTTCTAGGGATTTACGAGCATATCGTCGAGGTACACCTCCATTGTTTTTCCGAGCTGTTCTCAGAACATACGGTTGACGAGCCGTGGATAACTTGCGCCAGCATTCTTGAGACTGAAAGGCAGTTTACCTTGTAACAATAAGTGCCACAGTCAGTTATGACACGGGTTTCTCTTGATCGTCGCGGGTTCATTCTAATCTGATTGTACCCAGAGAAGGCATCCATATAGGACAAGAGTTTGTTGCCTACTGTGTGCTTCGAGCTAAGCGGTCGATATGGGGCCCGTGTCAACGGCAGACGATTTCTTTTTCTTTTTAGGAGGAATTCAACTGACGGGTTCTTCCGTCTTAACTCTGAAGCGAAGGAAAACTCGTGAGATCCTTCGAGTCTCCCAGATGGTCTCGATTCCGCGAGGTCGGGAACTTGAGGCACATGTGGTATGTCGACGCGGATTGCTTGCATGAGTTCAACCATGGGTACCTACGATTAGTTGTAATATGTGGGTCGATCCGGATACTAGGAACTCCACAATTTTTGAAACTCTACCGGCTTTTAACGAGAGGTTGATTGTGCCAAGAGTCATGGTAGCTTCCCCCGAAAGTCTTGTTATCGGGTTTGAGTGTTCTGGATGTTGGATAGGCCGACTTCCATTCTCTCGAGTGTGTTCTGTGAAGATGGATGTTGGCCGAAACTTCCGGTTGGTATCGACATATCCTCACGTCAGTCGATATTCTGAACCGTCAGTTTCAGTGAAAAGGAGTCGCGAGAGTTTGACCGGGTCGTCTGTTTATTTTCTGAAAGGAGATGACATCACTGTCCCTTTATTAGGCAATTATGTCTCAACGTTCGTTGTTTTTTGTTGAGTTTTGATGAATCCGGTTCCGCCTCCTCTAGTGCCAAGACTGTGGGAACCAAAATTCGCTTACTGGGTCGGTTTCTGTTTTATTTTTAGAAGCAAAGTGAAACCTGAGCTTTCCCAGAGGTGCGGATTTTGCAGCCAAAAAAACATGAAGAGAACAAAACAGAGGAGAACAACAAATGAACGGGAATGTTGGTTAATAACAAAAAGAGGAAAATATGGATCTTATCCAATATGTTGTTGACATTACAACAGGCTTAAAGCGGCTAACGGAAAGAGCCGGCGCAAGGTCCGTAGTCGAACGCGGAAGACACTGAGGATAGACCGAGTGTGGAGGAGGGGTGCAGGCGCGGTAACAGGAAAACGAAAAGGCCTTAAGCCCTGAAGGCGAGCTGTTGCTGCCTGAGTTAAAGATGTGGTGTGCGTTGCCCGCGGCATCTGCCGCATCTCGAAGCAGGCTGGATATACGATTGCGGCAAGAGCGGGAGCTGGCCCGCCGCCCCCTCGGTCGAAGGTAGCTTTCTGCCGGGAAAGAGGTCGTGGCCCCTCAATCTGCAGACTTAGCTGTGAAACGTAACAGTTGAAGCTCGCCCGCCAGAGTGCGGCATCTGGAGCGCCGAGAACTTAACAGATCCCTGCCGGGGAAAATAAAAAGGACCGCAAAAGAGGGGGCTCGCGTAATCGGGCATTTAAAACGTGGGAGTTGGCCGGTTAGCCGAGGGTTACACCTGCGGGCAGTGCGAGGAAGGGGTCGGGGGGGGGCGATTGGGGGCGGGAGGAAAAGTTCCTGAGAGGATTGGCGTCGAAGTGTAGGGTGGGCGGGTGTGGATGGGGGGGTAAGTGTGGTGTGGGAGTGATTGTAGGTGGGTGGTGATTGGTGGTGGTGGGTAAGGGCGGGTTGGTTAGTGTGGTGAGGGAATGTTGTGGATTGTAAGTTGTAGTTTATGTGGGGGATGTGGGGTGTTGTAGGTTGGATGGGCGTCGATTTGCGATATGGGGGAGATGTGGTGGATCGGCAGGGGGCGGGGGGGTGGTTGATTGGGTGTTGATGTGATAGGTATGGTTGGTTTGAGGGGTGTGTGTAGGTTATTAGTAGTCGTGTGGTGTGAGGAGGTGGTAGTGTGTATGGGTCTGGGATGGGGATTATGATGTCTGGGGGTTCTGGTGCCGTGTGCGGTGTGACGGGGGTGGCGGTGTGTCGGTGATCGTCGGGTCTGGTGGTGGGTAGAATGGTTGGTGTAGGTGGAGCGGGGTGAGCAGTGCACGGCCAGGAGGAACAAAAGCGACATTACGGTCATTTTATTTAACCCAATTAAACCGATTCTCCATTTGTTTAATGGATACTAACACCGTTTTATGATTTGGTAGCGTAAACACTTAGTTTACAAGATGATGCAGGCCTGATAATTCCGTGCGGAAATATCAGAAGGAGCAGAGAGCGTCGTGTCGTGAGGTCTGGATTCAGGAGCATTAGACTAAAAGTTCGGTGTATGGAGAAATTAAAAAGACAGAGTTGTTCATGTGGGTTTCGGCG